>WBNO01009266.1:880418-893448 GCA_013400575.1 Peucedramus taeniatus
AGGGGACAGCGCCACGTGTGACCGTTGCGCCCCCCCGGAGCCCGCCCCCGCCCGGGGCAGAGCGGGCGCTGCAGGCCCGGCCCGGCCCGGGAGGAGCTCCGCTGGCCGCGCAATGTCCCCGTGTCCCCACGAACAGCCCCGTCAAAGGTGGCTGCCCCAACCCTGGCAGCGTTCAGGGACAGGCTGGGCGGGGCTCTGAGCAACCTGGGCTAGTGGAAGGTGTCCCTGCCCATGACGGGAGGTTGGAATAAGATGAGCTTTAAGGTTCTTTCCAACCCAAACGTTTCTATAATTCCACAGTCTCAGCTGTTCTGCTCCAACATGCTTTCGCGTGAAATCACAGAAAGAAAACTTGCTGCTTCACAACCCGTTTTTTATTAGTGGACTTCACAGTCTGTTCAGCATATTAAAACAGTCCTTACTGTTGAGTCACCAGACGGCAACAATGAAATGATTGTTAAAACAAGAAAGTTGTTAACAAGGATGTCTTTTAGAATGAAGTAAGATGCACAGAATCCAAGCATGATTTTACTGATGTAACCATCCTCGAGAGTCATAAACCACCATGAATTCCCGATCTCCATCACAGCAGTGGCACATCAGCCAGCATTAGGATGTCACACTCCATGGGTGGCATTTACTGTAGACTTGGTTTCCCATCATTAGTAGCATATAACATCACATGCTGTTTTCTGTGTCATGCTTTTCCAGTTATACAATCTCCCTTTTCTCTAAAAGAGATTAAATATGGAAATTTGTGGTTATAACAGGGTGTGTGCAGGGGGTTTCCTACATTCCGTAAGAAACAGCAAATCTTGTGGCTATCAGCTATTGTTTGTGATTCAATAGTAACAAGATATTCCAGTAAGGCCTCCCCCTTTACTGCGTTTGGGGGTGTGCGAAGATACCTTGAAACATGCCTCCCTTTAAGGCATTTTTAGATCCTACATCCCTGTCTTATTAGAAAATATTAGAAAAACATTACATAAAATACACAAGGAGAAACAAAGATAAGCTTTTCCCGACGCTTAAATAAAACAGGCCATTTCCCTGCTTCAGAAAGACGCTGTCCTCATCCAACAGAGCTCTTTTATGTCCATAAAGAATTGGAATCGGTTCCTTCTGCCAGGCCTGTGGAGCATGACCTCGATTGCGGACAGTGCCTGGGGCCGCGGGCAGGGGCTGCGCGTCCCGGCCGGGCTGGGCGGGCGCGGAGTGGGGCAAGGTCCGGCCCCGGCCGGAACGGGGACGTGGCTCGGNAAGGAGGGGCGGGGATGGAAGGAGGGGCGGGGACCATCCGTGCGAGGGGAGGCGGGTCCCGCCCCGCCGGCCCCGCCAGCGCCCGCGCATCCGGGGGTGCGGCGGGAACTACCGCTGGAGAAGGGGGAGTTGCCGCTGGAGCATCCGGGGCTGCCGAGGAACTACCGCTGGAGAAGGGGGGAGCTGCCGCTGGAGCATCCGGGGCTGCCGAGGAACTACCGCTGGAGCATCCGGGGCTGCGGGGGGAGCTGCCGCTGGAGCGGCGGGGAGCACCGCTCCCCGCTGGAGCATCCGGGGCTGCGGCGGGAAGTACCGCTCCCGGGGACCCCGGCGCCCCACGGGGCGCAGCATGGAGAGCCCCGCGGTGACCTTCACGCTGGCCTACCTGGTGTTCGCAGTGTGCTTCGTGTTCCCGCCCGACGAGGTGCGCTCGGCGGGGCTGACGGTGCAGAGCCTGCTGTCCGCCTGGCTGGGCAGCGAGGACGCGGCCTTCGTGCAGTACCACCTGCGGCGCAGCACCGGCACGCTGCTGGCGCACTCCCTGCTGCCCCTCGGTGAGTAGCGCTCCGGCTGCCTTGGGATGAGCACCCCGAGCTTTGTAACCAGCGGGCTGCGCCGCAGCACATGCACTCACAAAGGAATTGCAGTTTAAGTACAGGCTGGGGAATGAGGGGCTGGAGAGCAGTGCCAGGGAAAGGGACCTGGGGCTCCTGGGCAGTGGAAAGTTGAACGTGAGCCAGCAGTGCCCTGGCAGCCAGGAGGGACATCCCTGCCCTGGGGGCAGCAGGCCCAGCATGGCCGGCCGGGCAAGGGAGGGATTGTCCCGCTCTGCTCGGGGCGGGGGCGGCCTCACCTCGAGTGCTGGGGGCAGCTCCGGGTGCCACAATGTAAGAAAAACATTAAAGTGTACGAGAGTGCCCAAAGGAGGGCACAAAGATGGTGAAGGGCCTTGAGGGGAAGCCGTGTGAAGAGAGGCTGAGGGCACTTGGTCTGTTCAGCCTGGAGGGGACTGAGGGGAGACCTCAGCGCAGTTACAAATTCCTCATGAGGGGAGGAGGAGGGACAGACACTGATCTCTTTTCGGTGGTGACAGTGACAGGACCCGAGAGAATGGCCTGAAGCTGTGTCAGGGGAAGTTTAGGTTGGGTATTAGAAATAGGTTCTTCCCTCAGAGGGTGGCTGTGCACTGAACAGGCTCCCCAGAGCAGTGGGCACAGCAGTTAGCCTGATGGAGTTCAAGGAGTGTTTGGACAATGCTCTCGGGCACAGGGTGTGACTCTTGGGGTGTCCTGTGCAGGGCCAGGAACTGGACGTGATGATCCTTGTGAGTCCCTTCCAGCACATCATCTTCTGCAATTCTGTGATTTAACCAAGGAATGCAAATCAGCTTCCTTTAGCCATATAATTCTCCTAAAACTAAGTATCATAATTTTATTCAACAACCAAATTCAGATCACTTTCCTTTAGGTATATAATTCTGGTAAAAATCAATGATGCCTAAGAATTTACCTCAGCTTGCTTGAGACAAGAGGCATGAATTTGAAGTCATCCAGAAGTACAATACCTCTCTTGGAGGTGAGCTCACTGGTTAGATAACCATATGATTCAAGGGTATCTGCTCTTGCAGGTACTTATTTGTTTTCTGAAAGTAAGTTTTTTTTCCTTGCAGGTTATTACCTTGGTATGTGCTTTGCTGCACCTGAAAAACATCTTTGTTTTTTCTACCTGGCTTCAAAAGAGTGGAAAACTTTCTTCTTCTTCGCCATTCTCCTCCCAGCAATCACCAGTGCCCTGGCATATTACTGGTCACGGAAAGGTTGGAATAATCATCCACTAGCCCGGACACTCGCTGTCCATGCCCTCCCGCAGTCGGGCTGGAGGGCAGTAGCTTCTTCCATCAACACAGAATTTAGGAGAATCGACAAATTCGCCACCGGAGCGCCAGGAGCGAGGGTGATCGTTACGGACACGTGGGTGATTAAAGTGACCACCTACTGTTTACATGTGGCCCAGCAGCAGGACATTCACCTGACGGTGACAGACTCCAGACAGCACGAGCTCACCCCAGACTCCAACGTGCCTGTGCAGTTCCTCACCATCCGCGTTGCCAGCGTTAATCCCTACGTCAAGGCATTCGATATCCGGTAAAGCAACTGCTAAACCTGTTGTGTTATGTGTCTGCTGTTTGAAGGTGCTGAGGGAGCACTTTTGTGCCCAATCTGGAGACTCGCTGGTCTCATCCCTTCCTCTCTGGTCCCTGCCTGGTGTTCAGGGCTGCTGTGTGTGCAGTTCTGCCATGCAGCTCAGGGAAGGTTGTTTAGAAAGCTTCATACACGTGCAACGCTGAATACACAAGGGATAAACAAAGGGATTGGCCTCTTTGATCCATTCTTAGGGAGAGGATTGTGCTGGATGCAGAAAGAAGTAATTGGATAAAATTAGGTGAGAGACGGAGAACAGGAATGAAAGGTAGACTTTTTGGTCTTCTAAATTTTGGATGAGGAGAAATAGCTATTTGGCTAAAACTGTCTGTTGATCATCCATGACTTTGGATTTTTCCTTGTGCTTAAGGCTTATAATTTCATCACTACACAGAAGAGCTCTCACTGAGCCAACTGGAAGCCAACTGCCCCTATAACAAGGAAGAAATTTTGGTCCCTTTTCTGACTTACGTGTTCTCATAGCAGTAAATCATAACAATTGTGAACTGTTAGGGCTTGTTTTGCAAGGGCCTATGCAGTTTATCTCATCAGTCTCTGTGTAACCAGGCTAAAGTACAAGTTCAGCAGAAACCTCTGAGTAGAATGGTGCTAAAGTCTTTGTTGTTGAGTTGTTAAAAGCCACTGTAGTGCTCCTAAAACTATATTTGAAAAGGCATTTGAGTGTCTTTTTGCTGTAAATTTGTACGTCAGGAGCATTTATTAGGTAATTAAAAGCATGCAGGTCACCAGACTTGTAGGTGTGCAGTGGGGCAAGCATGAGGAAGGCAAAGAGGTGATTATGGTAGAGATCCAGGTGAACAGAACTCAGAACAAGAGGCTGGTTAAGGTAAGCATGACAATGCTAAGAAAAGAGACTTATATAGACCTGTGACAGTGATGACCAAATTAGTATTAAAAAACTAATGATTTTCTTCTGCAAGCACTTCAGTGCCAGAGTAAACTACACCCCAGCTGAGAAAATCATGACTTGTTTGACAATTCCTTTTAGGGGAAAAAAAGTCCTAAGCCCAAAGTGTATTCTGTGACTAAAGAGAATAGCATCAAGGACAGGGTTTAAAAGCTGTTCTAATAAGATGCCAGTAATAGTAAATCTCTACTAGAATGTAGCAGACTCATACAGGATCATTGTATATATTCAGAATCAGAATCAAATACAGTGAGATGTTTCTGGAAGAAAAATGCTTTTGTGCAGGTGGGCCACATTTCTCTGCATGTTCAGTGTGAATTGTTCCTCTGGATATAAATGTCTCTGATTTGCATGGACAGCATCTGTTCAGTGACATTATCTTGTAGCAGTAAAAATAATGGAGATCTCTGAGAGCCAGAGCTAAGCCAGCCTTGCCTTGTGCTGGGCTCTGGGAACTCAGAGAGTGGTAGGAAAATGAGGGCAGTCTTCCAGGGACTTCTCCATGAAAGCTGTTTAATGAGTGAAAGCACTGAGCTGCTGGAGAGTTCTGACACTACAGTTCAGAACTCTTACAAAGGGATGACAGCAGGGATATATCACTGTAGGATCTGTGTGAGGTCTCAGGTGCCACTTGAGTGCTGTGGGCATCACTCTAATTTACAGAAGCAGTTGGTATGAAACACAGCTTGCTGCAGCCTTAAATCAGCAGTATTTTGTGATCTTTGTGAAATTTCTGGGATTTAAATTGTATCATAAAATCATAGAACCTGATAGATTGACATTCTTCTGCTACTTGTGTAGTACTATATCACCTTGTGATGCCTGCTGCATGATATAACTAATTTCTCCTAACTAAATTCCTCAGGAGTTCATAATTGAGAATTTAGATATTGTCTAAGTAAATAGGCATTAAAAAGGTGACAGAAATGGTCCAAACAGCACTTTGCAGTTAATGTATGATTTACATACCTATACTGCTTTTGTTTATGGTGATTATTTCAAAAGCCTTTATTTTTGTATGATGTTTTAGCTGATCTCTGACATACCCTGCTGGCAATCTTATACAGATATGAATAAGGACAGCCTGTTCTGTTGACCAAATTGTGCCATAACCAGTAACTAAACAGCAGAAGAAAACAAGAAAACACAATTCTGTGTATTTATTCTGACTAATAAATACCAGCTTTTCTGTGGATTCACTTCCTTGATGTTAACCTCTGCAAGGTACTATCAAGATATTTGGGTGGATAATCATGGTAACATTTTGCTCCATCTTTTCTTCTTCAGGTTGAACTCCACAGAGTATGGGGAGCTCCGGGAGAAGCTCCGTGCTCCTATCAGCAATGCAGCTAATGTTGTGATCCATCAAAGCCTTAGTGATTTATTTTTAGAAACCTTTACATCTCTGGTGGAAATAAACCAGACATACCATGTTCCGAGCACTCAGGTGAAACTTTCTATCCATGTGAGACTGTAACAGTTATACTTTCAATATAGATGAGCCTGTGATTTCAATATGATGAACTGTGTAAATGATAAATGTTTACCTAGGGCTATCTCAGGTGAATTATTAAGAGAATTTATTGTTGTGAGGTTAGCAAAAAGGCTTTATTAAAAATATGGATTAAATGACAAATTATTATTAAATAATAATAATCATGTGATTACTACTTAATAATCCTCATATAATAATTAAGCAGTATTCAGTCAGTAATTAAATGGTAATTGAACAGCATTTAAACACCCTATTACTGGCTACACTTCTAATCATTCAGCTAGCTTGCATACAATATATTTTAGATCAGTGTACATATACTGTTACTTACCTTGCTGCAGATAACAGATACCAAGTAAGGGATCTCTTGATCTCAAGAGATCTTTTGAGAGGTCTCCTACCTAACTGAGGCTGCCCTACAGGAGAGCTCCATGGGCTTGGGGGCTGCAGTCACTTACTTAGGGAGTGACTGGTGGTCAAAGTGCCCCTTGGTGTGGGTGTACAGAAACAGTAGGACTTACAGTTTCATCTCGTTGGCCCCTGATAAGACATGGCCTAGATTCCTTAACTTCCTGAGAAGATACAGCCAAGGACAATTTCTTAGGGTCTGCACAGCCAAGGCTGACTCCAGTCAGGCCTCCTGGTCAGTGATGCCAGAAACCCAAGTGCTCTTTGCTCAGTCAGGGTGATTCTTCCATCACTAATGCTCACCTGCTGTGTCAGTAAACTCGTCACAAACATGACTCTGGCTGCTGCTTCTGTTCCTGCTACAGGGAGCAAACTGTATTGTGAGCATTATAGTTTTGAGACATGAGAAATAACATAGTGAAATAAAGTCCCCTGTAATAATTGCTACTGAAATGTTACATGAACACATTTGGAAATGATGACCTTGCACTTGCAGAAAGTTAATGGGGAGCCAGAGCCACAGCTGCTGTTGCTGTTCTTTAGGCAGTTTGCTCCAATACAGCTTGCTTTTCTAGACAGCCAAGTTTTGCTGGATCTTCTTCTGAAATAAACTAATGAATCTTAATCGGGATTTGCTTTAGTTATAATTATTATGGCTGTTATTATATGGTGTTAATTATAACAGCACAGAGTCCTACTTCCAGTAATACTCACAGAGACCTGGTCATTATTATTCTTGTGCAGCAGTTGGAAGTGTGACTGAAGCACTGTCCAGTGTACCAGAGGGACCCAATTAAACCAGTACTGGTGACCCTGCAGGGAGTCTGTGTCCAGGGGTTCAGCTAATGGAGTGAGGGGTTGGTATCTTTGGTAGTGTTGTGCAGCTTATATGGTTTATGAACTAGCTAAAATAAAACTGGGTCAGGTGTGTCTGCACATTATGTTGTGTGTTCTGATTGCACTGCCAGCGAAAAGAGATGGTCACAGTAAAGAGAAGATATTAAAGCTGCTTTCTTGCAGGGCATTTAATTTGTGACACATTTAAGTGGCAGCTGAGCTACTGAATTTGAGTTTGGGATTGGGTGATAAATGACATCACAGATGATGATGATGATAAAGATGTTAAAAATACAACATTGAATTTTTCCCTATCCTGAAGCTCCGCTAATATGTTGAAAAAGTTAGTTAATCTTCCTGTGCTAGAATTCTTCCTGCTTAAAAGCTAAGACCTAATTTCACAAGTTAAAGCTGAGTAGCTTGTGTTCATCTGGATCTGATCCACAGCCCAGCTGACAGTGCAGCTGAACAGACACTTTGAGCTGACAAGGGAAGAGTCACTGGAGATGGGAACTAGAGACCACATAGAGAGCTGTTTTTTGTTCCACCAGGAGCATTCTGAACAGATTCAGGTCTCTGTGCCTATTGAGTGTGCTGTCTTTTGAGCATTGTCAAGTTCTTGGACAGCTGAAAGACATGTGGAAAATGCTAATTATTGTTTATTAATTCTGAAACACTTCATAGCAAGAAATTGTCCCCATATGCAACCACAAGTTCATGTAGCATAATTACCTGTGGGCAAAACCAGTTATTCCAATTTTATCCAAGAAAAATTAAGTAAGTTTCTGGACCTTCAGGTTGTGTGTCCTTGTGTTCAGTACAGCCCTGGTTTCCTTGTTTATGTCTCTTACTTAGAAAGATGCAAGATAGCCGTTTGCTAATTAACAGTTTTAAGTGGTAAGAACTGTTTGCTTGATTTGCTTTCCTTACTTTATACTGGTACGTTTTTTGAAAAATAGTTTGAATGACAAAGCTGGCTGCTTGCTTACCTTGCTGTGGCTGCTGGAAGCTCTTCAGAGAGTGAAAGAATGTTTATTTTTTGGTCATTTTTGTTTAATAATTAGTCTCATGCAGCAGTTCTGGGTTTTCTGTTCAGAGAAAAGCTTTGCTGTCATTCATTAGAGAGTGTTCTAGTAAAACCATTTGATATCCTCTGGTGGGGCAGTTCTGCCTCGATTATTCTGCCACAGATGATTTTCTAAAAGCCTTTGAAAAAGCAGTAACAGGAACCTTCTGTGCAGTTCACAACTTTGATGGTTTTTCTCCTCCCTCAGGAGCTGGAGCCATGCATAGGGTGTATGCAGACTATTGCCAACATCAAGCTCATCAAGAACTGCCAGGAGCCCAACGAGGGGGAATGCCAGCAGTGCTACTGCCGGCCCATGTGGTGCCTCACCTGCATGGGCAAGTGGTTTGCCAGCAGACAGGACCAGCAGCACCCAGAGACCTGGCTGTCGAGCCAAGTGCCTTGCCCGACTTGCCGAGCCAAATTTTGCATTCTAGATGTTTGCCTAATACGATGAGTAGTAACTTGGGTATGTTTTAACTTTTTTAATTTGACTGTGTTTCATAGTGGGTTTGGTTAAAGGCCTGCTAGATCTGTTTCTGAGACTTCATGTTCGACCAGGGTACAAACTCTAAAGGTTTCTTTTACAGTGTTGAAAACAGATGTAAATCTTTTCAGTTCCTTTCCACTTTTACCTGATCTGTGGATTTTACTCACCTGATGTCAGCTTCTGGATTTTAATTTTGTTTAAACCCCTGTTTTCCTTTCTTACATTTTGGATGGAATAAGGTTATCCTTCTATATTTGCAGTACTGTTGTTTTTTCAGGTTTTAACGTAGGTTAAATTCTTTATATTTTTAAATTTAACTTGGGTTTTGCTTCTTTAATAAAGGGCTAACTGAGAAAATTGCTTTGTTTAGACTTCATTGATACTTTTGTTATTCTTTAATCCAGTTGTAAAGTTATCGTTAATCTTTGTTTTTTGAACAAGTGCAGCAGTTGTGTTCCTTCAGCTGGAAGGAACTACTTCCACTGTGTCTACCACAAAGGGTTGTAGTAAGCTAAGAAATGTAATCCCTGAAGATTTACAAGACCTGTATGGACGTTTCATTCCATTAATTTGCCTCTAGCATACTTTTTGATGGATGTCTTTATTTCAAAAAACAGAAGGATTTGTCAACCCATTTACCTACACTGCTAATACATGGTTAAAATCTGTTGGTTTCCAGGACCTGCATTGCTTAGGGTTTCAATGTTCTTTAGGTGATGGGACTTCTTTTACATACATTTGAAGGGAGTGCAGCAAACATCTGAGCTTTAATTTGTAAATTAAAATCACAGGTGGGTCAAATAGAAAACAGAATACTTTAAAGCTTTGGTCTACAAGAATAAAATCTCTTAATACCTCCCACCTGAATAATCAAAAGGATCTTACCAGTAAATCATGGGCAGAGGTGGCATGCCAGTGATTACATGACAGCCTCTTGATTACCATCACAGGTAACTGGTTTGAGCAGGAACAGGTGGCAGGATGTAAAAATGTACAAGTATTGGAAGCATAACTGTGAAACATTTAATGAGTCTCAGCTGAGCTGCAGGTGGTGAATGCACCTACCTGCACTTGCAACCAGCCAGGAAATGGTTACAAATGTGGCTGCAAGCAACAGTTCATAGAGGGGTAAGGAATTGAAGGCAGACCTGACAGCATTGCTTGAAAACTAACATTTAACTCGTTGGTATTGGATTTTAACTTTGGAATTTTTAAATAATATTCATTTGTAAAAATTCAAACTGGTTAAGTTTAGGAACATTTATTGCTTCAGCATATCTCAGTTGCTTTATATACAACATCTACTATGCACTTAAGTAAACTACCTGTTCATAACAGTGGCTTCTCTGTTTTCCATTATGTGCTGTTTTGGACTGTACAAATTTACAGAGTGAAAATTTCACACTGAGACAGGTGGTGTGGATTTATCTCTCTTTCCCAAAGAGATCTTCAGTGGCATGTCACTCTTCATCTGAATAGAGTTAAATGGAGTTCCAGAGTTTCAGACAGATTTGTTGGTAAGTCTGAAATTTAAAATGGTATCTGCAGGATTTTTTAACCTTTGGAAGGTTCTTACAGGGCCAGGTGGTGTTGTCTGAAATGCACCTATCAGTACACAGCAGCCTTCACAAATAAGCATTTTGTAACATTTGCTTCTGAAAAGTTTACATAATGTGGCACTGATACAAGGGATGTGGCCCTTGAAATGGTTGCAGAAGAGAGGGTAGGATTTTGGAGCTGTGGTTTTGCCACTGCCAGTCATTCAGTTCCTATAGCACTTTGCCTGTTCAGAATAAAAATATTCATTGTAAAGAATGTGAAGCTAAATTCATCATCTCAAGGCTTGAGATATGAATCTTAAAAGAATCTTAGATGTGTGTAGATGAAGATGGTTTTATAGACTAAATCCAGGTCAGTTGCCAGTAGTATCTCATGTAATAAAAGCTTTAAATTCCTAATTGCTAGTGCAGTGGAATCTACTCTGAGTTGTTGAAAACTCTGTAAGTTTTCACTTCAGTGGAACTTTGCTTTTGTTCATCCTACCTCTTTTGTCAATATAAAAGTACAACAGAGTAACAATCATAGATGTTTTATACCCTTGCATCTTTTAATGGTCTATCCACAGAAGTGCCTCTTAGAAAACTTAGTAATAATTACCAAAACAAAATTACAATTTATGATAGTAGCTGACTTATATTCCTTAAAACAAGTAGTTTTCCCCAAGTTTAAATTCTCAAAGTGATCTCTCACAGTTCTCCAATATTTGTGAGCTTCTTAAAGGCTGTGTTAAAGAAACAACTTGTTAAAAATCCATATGAACATAAAAATAATAGAGTGCAAAAATAGGCATTTGTCTTTGTGCTAGCTTCAGGTTATCATCCAAAGAGCCACAGGGCCTTTTTTTTTAAGGTCGCTTCCAACTCAAACTTTTCTCTGGTATTGTAAAACTTGCTAGACTGCAGCTAAACACCATTCCATTCAGGACAAACCTCAGTAAGACTGAGGTTCTCAGTGCCATTTTTAAAGAAATGTTTGCTGACTTTGATCTGTTTAAGGAGTTGAGATATAAATACTCAAGCTCTTACATGGATTACAAGACATTTTCTTCCAAAGACATACTGCAGGATTTCTTATTTGTGGCTTTTGGGGTTGGTGGGGTTTCTTTGCCTGATAGCTTGCCTGTTTAAAATGAACAGGATTATTTGGATAGCCCTTAGGGAAAAGGCTTTATGAATACATGCAGTTAATCTTAAAACCCTCTGAAGAGCTCAATAAAAATACAGTCAATTCCTTGTAAGACTTCTGGTTTTAATTTTAAAGTTATGTTTACCGGGTAAAACTTTATGTGGGTAGAAATCAGTCTGGCTTATCTGTATGCAGTGTCTTACCTGAGAACATGGGCATAAATACAAATAGGGCTTAAATTCCCCTGAAGGTGTACATGGTAAGTCCTCCTTGGATGGATTTTCCTACTACAGCCTGAATGAAGAGGGTTGCATAAGTGGAAGAAGGTGTGTATGAAATCTCTATAAGAACCTCGGGGAAAAAAGCCTCCAAATACTTTTCACAGCTACCAGATGGGAAGGAGTGACACTGGATGTCATGGAATCAGCAGGGGCAATGACTAAAAATTTGTGTTTCCAAGGAAGCACTGGCATGTAGCAATGGTGTGTCCTATATAAAACATTTACTTAATTGGGACCTTGTTCAGATTTATTACCGAGCACCATCAATAAAGAATCTATCACATTCCTGTAGTAGAGGACCTATTGGAGTGTGTCCAGAAGAGAACCATGAAGATGTTCAGGGGGCTGGAGCACCTCTGCTATGAGACAGTCTGAGAGAATAGGAGGTGTTCAGCCTGCAGAAGAGAAGGGTCCAGGGAGACCTTGGAGCACCTTCCACTACCTAAAGGGTCTCCAAGAGAGCTGAAGAGGGACTTTTGTCAAGGCCATGGCATGGTAGGATAAGGGGGAATGGCTTTAAACTGAAAGGGAGTATGTTCAGATTAGATACAGGGGAAGAAATTCTTTACTGTGAGGGTGGTGAGGCATTAGCAGAGGTTGACCAGAGAAGCTGTGGATACCCCATCCCTGGAAGGGATCCTGTTCAAGGGCAGGCTGAATAGGACTCTGAGCATCCTGCTCTAGGGAAAGGTGTCCCTGCCCATGGAAGGGGAGTTGTAGGTAGATGGTCTCCAGGGTCCCTTCCGACCCAAACCATTCTGTGATTTTATGAAACTGGCTAGCCTGCAGCAAAGTACCATTCCAGTTAGGATAGCCGCAGTAAGACTTAAGTTCTGAGTGCCTTTCTTAAGAAATGTTTGTTGACTTTGAGCTATTTAAGGAATTGAGATATAAATATTGGAGCAGTTATCTTTAAGGTTCTTTAAGGTTAAGGCCTAAAGTTATCTTTAAGGTTCTTTTCAAGCCAAACTGTTCTATGATTCCATTAATGGTATGAAATGTGGGACACATTCCTGTAGCGTGTACACTGTGGTGGCCACCACCCCTTCACGACGTCTGTAAGAAATAGAACTTGTCCCAAAACGGACCCTTGGCTACTGCGTGAGGTTACGCCGTGATGTGGGAGTTGGGTTTTCCCTGCATTTGCGAGCGGAGCGGGCCGGGGGATGCAGCCGGAGGGAGAAGGTGTGAGGGCAATGGTGCCCTCGGTGTGAGGGCAGCTGCGCCCGGGCCCTCACAGAGGCGCAGGACGCTTTTCTCTCTTCCCGTCAGACCGAGCAGCGCTCCCGCAGGACCAGCACCGTCCCCGGCTCTCCCGGCCGCGCCTGCGCTCCCCGCGGGAGGATGGGCCGCGCCTGCGCTGCCGCCGCAGCCGGGCC
>WBNO01009267.1:0-62115 GCA_013400575.1 Peucedramus taeniatus
TCCTTTCTTTCCTTTCTTTCCTTTTATTTATTTATTTCCTTTCTTTCTTGCCTTTTGAAGCTGGACTTCTTTAATGCAGAAATCATTTGTAATATTTTGTCAGCATTCAGCTTGCATTCAGAGCCTTGTGCAACTCTGTTTTGGTTCAGAAGATCAGAAACACACAACAGTCAGCTCAGTGTTCAGGCTTTCTATCTGGTCCTCATATTACATCTTTTTTTTTTTTTTTTTTTGTCCAAAAAGGTCTGGCTGAAACTCCCAGGTCCCACAGCAACCCCAAATNCAATGCAAACTATTTATGAGAAGATCTCCAAAACACATGGAACTCACCTGCTTCCATGTTTCGTTATAGAGATGAAATTCAGCCCAGTTTCATCAAACATTGTACAAAGTTCACAAATCTTTCAAATACACCTGGCTGAGGTGTATTTTGTGTTTCAGTTATCCAAAGCCCAGAGTGCATGTGAAGGCAAAGGAGCCTCTTGAGCTTTTGCTTTTAAATTCAATTCTGCTCTCTAATGGCTCAGCTTATTCAGGCTCCAAATTTGAAATAAAACTTTTCCTTCTCCTTGAACTTTCACCCAGCTCTACTCTCTCTGCCAAAAATGTGATCAACAGGAATAGCTCTGAAGACCTCACCTCAGGCAAATCTCCCATTTCTATATTCCTTAAGGGAAGCTTGATCTGGCTAAGATGACAGATAACAGTAAGGGCTGCCTCAAGTATTTTTAACACCAGAATGCTACTCCTGTGTCATCAGTAGTCCGCTGTAAAATGCATCAGCAGTTTTGAAACTGAAAAAGATGCTTCCCAACAGAAAGTAAGTATTTGTCTGCAGTTATTATTTTGTATTTGTTTAGCATGGCCTCAGAGCAGTACAAGGCACAAGGATGTGTAAACTCCAACCAATAACTCAGAGTATGAACTAATATAACAATATTTTTATTCAGAATTTAATGTCTCAAGGTTGATCTGGCTGGAAGCAGGTTTAGAAAACCCAATTTTTGTGTGTCCTAAAACTCCACACTAAAAAATACACAATTTCTATACCATTTAGTCCTAGGGAGAATCTTATTCTTCTTCATACATCAAAACCTTTCTAAAGAGCATGATGTCATGTAACTAGTAGCTGTCATATGCAGTTTATCTCTCTGCAGGGTGAGGAGATACTCCATGCACATCATTGCATTTGGGTAACAGTTTTGGGGAGGAGGGGTGGCAGAGCTGAGTGATAAATGTGCTGGATGTATCTAGAGGAAAAGTGGGTTGGACGAACGGCATGTGATAGGCAGGACAACACGAGCGGCTGGGGGATTTTCAACATTTCTTTTCCTGTGAGAATTAGTTCCAGAAACTTGGACCAACCTCTTGAAAGGAATGTTTTCTCCTCTGCTCAGACAAGTGTTACCTTCTGGGTAGAAAGCCTGGGGAGGGGATTTTGCATCCCAGGTTCCCACCCTGGTTCCAAAGAGATTCTTTGAAAGCCTGTCCACACTGCCAGCTGCAGACAGATTTGCTCCTCCTGTGTTAACCCCAGAACCAGAAGGGTGGTTCTGGATAAGCTGCCAAATCAGGCCTGGAAGGAGAATAGTCACGTTCACACACAAAGGGCAGGGTATATTATCTTGGGCATGGGGCCAAGAACATGCAGCTATACTGCTTCCAGATGCAAACTGGTGAGTCCACAAAGTCCTATTCTGCACTTGCATGGACTCACTAATTTGGAACTCTGGACTGTGGTCTATTTTGCCCTTAGCTATCCTGAGCCTGGGCCATCAATCATCTTACAGGAAAGAGGAAAGACCTTCAACTCACTTTTTTCCTTCTTAGAGGAAACAGTGGAGGGAGAAGATATTCTGGGATAGTTATAAACTTTTGTGGGTGGGTTATGCAACTGCTTTTAGTTGCAGATTCTTGGGACAGATGGCTTAGGGCCCAGGTATATTACATTACTGAATTCCAGATGGGAGGTGAGAAAATCTTGTATAAACTCAGACCAAGGTCTTCATCTACTTGGAGAAGTCGAATCTACTTCTCAGAAACAAGGAGCAGAGGAAAAGAAAAAAAAGGTGCTGCATTGAACACTGGAAGTTTTGAGGATATGGCTAAGAATTGAATGAATAGAATAGAATAGAATAGAATAGAATAGAATAGAATAGAATACTTCAGCTGGAAGGGACCTACAACAGTCACCTAGTTCAACTGCCTGGCCACATAGAAGCATAGAATCATTTAAGTTCCAAAGGACCCTGGAGACAATTTACTTACCAATTAACCTGACACTGCCAAGACCCCCACTAAGATGTGCCTAAGAGACACACCTACACATCTCTTAAATATCTGCACAGATGGTGACTCAATCACTTCTCTGGGCAGCCTGTTCAGTGCTTTACCATTGTAAACTTCCCCTGCTGCAACTTGAGGCAGTTTTCTCTCATTCATTCCTTCTGTGATGAAGTTGCTAAGGTCAGAGCAGTTGGGATGCACACAGATGACAGCACTGGATTGTGATAGCACATTTTGGTGAGGAAGGAAAGGTGGCAAAACACTGACGAATACCAGCTTCATTATCTGGAAGAATTATAGAAATTCTACCAAATCTTTGTCTAAAATTATTTTCACATCAGACTAATTCCCCCATACATATAAAAGGGGAAAACTCTTACCCAAGAACAAGGAATGAACAACCAGTCCTGGATTTCATATTGAGGAAGGCTTAGAGGACTCAAAGCAAACCACTGCCTGTCTGAGCAGAGTGGTTTCTCTACTGTGTCCCTTTATCCTGACATGGGGATTTCAAGTTAATGAGAACCAGTGGCATTTAACTCAAAATCACACTGTGCTCTTAATATCCAGGAAGAATCCTGGATGCCAAGAAGTAACTAAGATATGGTTTTATAGAAACAATTAGCTTTTTGTCCAAGAATGAGGCTCTCAAAAGAAACCGATGACAGACAAAACAACAGTCAAGAATTGTTTCCTTCTAGAAATCTTCCAAGCTAAGTAACCAAAACCAAATCTGAATCTTAAAATCTAACCACCTTTTAGAAACCAGCTTGAAAAAGGATACAACTACTCAGGAAACCACATTGGCATCCTTCAGGCAAAAATGGGATATTGAAAACTTTCCTTTGGAGAATTAGGGTGAAAAAGCACAACTGAAAACAATATTCAGAATGTCCCACCCAATCTGTAGAAAGATTTTATTGTTCTGATAATCTCTAAACAGTTTATTTTAATTATGACCTAATAGTAGCTGAAATTATGAAACAAAAGGCTTGTGAAACTGAAAAAGCTGATATTTTCCATTTTGAAATATTTAAATGTAATAGCTTCAAAAGTACTTTTAA
Organism: Peucedramus taeniatus; assembly: GCA_013400575.1. Taxonomy (NCBI): domain Eukaryota; kingdom Metazoa; phylum Chordata; class Aves; order Passeriformes; family Fringillidae; genus Peucedramus; species Peucedramus taeniatus. The sequence continues at coordinate 3,351 of WBNO01009267.1, forward strand.
AAATCTGATTGTTGTCCAAGTGTTAAAAAGTTATTTATAGTGAACTTTCTCCATAGAAAGTTTCAAGATTACAATGGTAAACACACGAGATTAAAATCACTGTGAAATCCTGCATCAGGCGCACAGGTAGTGGTAGCTAGAGATGCACAGATTATGGTCATCATCACTGGCAATAGGCATCATTTTAGCAACCTCCCACTAATCTGGTTTTGTCATTACAATCCCACAATTTTCTCCTAAGGTCAATAAAATAACAGCCATAAGCTTCAGTCCCCAATGACTGACAACTCAGAAGCTAAAGCTAAGATTTCAGGACATAAACATTTTCAGCTTTGTGATGAAAATCCTCAGCTACCCTTAAAGTGGATTGGAGAGTAGAGGAAGGGGAAGCAGATGTGTAACTAAGGACTCACTCAGGAGAGGAAGGGGAAATCTCCTCTGCTCACAACATCTACCTGCTTATTATCCACTAAGGTAAAAACTCCTCCTGCTTTAATCTGCTGTAACTATTAAACTGAAAGGGAGTTAAGAGAATTTAGCTCCACAGAGGACTGAGATGTTAAAAAGTAACATTTGTTACGCTCATTTTGTCACTAAAGGCAATAACAATTTTCCACTATGTGTGTTTTGGTTTTTATATCTGGTTAAAGGCAACCCAGATTAGTGGGGTTAGAGGGAAGAAGTTGGAAAATCATTCATTCTGGGTCAAGGTGAATGAAAGAAAGGAAATGGAGAAAATTTGTTCAAAATGTAGTTTGTGTAAGTGAGCAACAGAGAGTACATCAGAGTTATAGCAAAAACAACAATTTAAAAACTGAGAGAAACTTGTACATAATAGTTTATTTTCTTTTGAAAAGCACTGTTACTGAAAGCTATTGATATTATGTACTTATATGGTTCAGAAAAAGACTCTATATAAACATTTTAATAAATGTTTTAAAAAATAACTTTATTATGTCTGGAAAAAAACAAATATACCTTTTACTTGAGCTACACAAATTTTGTGAAATCAAAACAGGGGTTCATTTTTGGGCAAAATATAGTCTTTTGTCCTTCTGTAATGGTCACATATCCACTTTTCAAGTTCATTTTATTCAGTTTTCATATATGTTTTTCTTCTTTTAAATTTATAATACAGTTCAAAAGACACAGCAATGTTTATGAGGCTTTTCATCAAGTCTGACACACAATAAATTTTGGAAACAATTTTTCTGATAGGAATTAATCCCTACTAGATATTGAATAGCTGATTGATAGTGAAAAACAAGAAAAATACTCCAAAAGATATTAAGTTTTAGCACATTAAAAATTTTTGGAAAAAAAATATTAGCCTTTTGAGGATTTTAAATATTAATGAAACATAGTGTAATTACTTCAGTATTAACTGCACTGCTGACTTTTTACGTATTTTCCAAGGAGAAATGAAAAATTTGAAGATAAAGGATCTTAGAATTTTTTGTGTTTCTCTGCCACTCAGGAGAAAGAGAAACTCAAACCAAAAAAAAACCAAACAAACAAACAAACAAACAAACAAACAAAACAAAACAAAAAAAAAAAAAAAAAAAAAAAAAAAAAAAAAAAAAAAAAAAAAAAAAAAAAAAAAACGACAAAAACAGCTAAACCCCAAAACCCCAAGACAGAGATTTCCAAAACACCAAAACACTGTCCAGGAGAAATTCTGCTAATTGCTTTGATTTGCTGAAATATACTGCACAGTGATACAGCCCTAATTTGGATTTTAGACTGTCAGTAACAGTAGAGCAGCACCTTAGGAACTGGTATGAGAACTAAATTTGTCAGTGGAGGAGATGATTGGTAGAGATGTGTCAGCTGAAGGTCCCTGTGGAGCCTGCAAGCAGAACTAACAGCAGGAGGAGTGTGAGGGAGCACCTCACCCCATCCTCACCCCATCCTCACCCGGGCTTGGGAGGGCGGTGCTGGATCAGCAGGGGAGGTGCCACTCCTCTCCTCACCCTGGAGAGAGGTCTCGGTGTCAAACTGTGCCAAGTGTGAGAACCTTCCCAGTGACTAAAGTCAGAGCAGGATATATTGTCTTCTCTTGTAATTGTGTTCTGAATTGTGTTTTGAATTGTAAAGGGAAAAAGCTTGCAGAGACCAGAGCTGCTTCTCAAGAAAACCAAACCAAAGCCTTCATTTTTATTCAGAAGTGTTCACATTTTAATCAGCGCTACAAAACTGCTGTTTTCCACACATCCACTGCTCATTGTACAAGTGCATCATAAAAATATTTTCCCATTATGGATTTCATTGTAAGCAAACTACACAAACACAGCTTGATACTTGGGATTTGTTATATTTCTGAAAGACATAGAGGTTGCTTAGGTTGAAAGTGTGACAACACTCATATCCTGAATCTGAGTTTCTTCTGAAGAGGCAAAAATGACATGATTTTCTAAGCATTGCCATTCAAGAGAATTCCTCTTCACATAATTTTCCACCTGAAATAAGGAAAAATCCTTTGGCTGTACCCCACTTGTGATTTGACCTGGAGTAGATTAAAAACTCTGCACATATTTTTTTTGATTCATCCATAATTGACATATTTCACAACAGAGCACTCCTTGGACTCTGCAAGAGACAGAGATTAAGCTCATCATCATGACTTTTGCTATTACTTGTAGAGGAAGAATTATGATAACAGCTCTGGTACCTCTTATATTAAAAAGCACTAAAAATTGTAGCTGTATTTAAGTTTTGAAAAGTGAAGTTTCAAGTTTTTGGATGAGATTTCAGTAAGAAAATGGTCTGATTTTTTAAAAATAAAAACCATTGGGACAAATATTGCCTAATAGTGTGGCCCTCAGAGTGTTATTTCAAATAGTTTATCTCATTAATTGTTCCATTGCAGCTTCTAACATCACACAGAAATGTAGCATGTAATAAATACTATTTTTAGATAACACATTGCACTTTAATGTCATTCTTTGCATATAATACATTGTTCACAGTCTGATATCAACTTTGATTAGTACTGGGCACTCTGGAACACTAATAAAACTAACATTCAGAATATTTTTTGTATTTATCTCATAATTTGGCAAGCTGATCACCTGATGCAGGGAAGCTAGGCCTACCAAATTCTTTCTTATGGTACACTGAGAGCTGGCACAATGAAAGAAAAAGATATTTTCAAATGTTAAACCAAATTTCGAATATTGTACAGAAGTGTGAAATATTAATTTACAATATTAAAGCTTTTGTCAGATTTTAATGTGGAATAAAAGCATAAGACACTGAAAATTAATACACTAATTCATCAAAATGACATTGTATTTCCATAGCTGGATGTCCTATATTTCAAAACAATTTTCTAATGATTATGAAACACGAGGCAAAATACAAAGAAGTAACAAAAACATAATTGCTTGAATATATTCACCATCTTATTCATTATTCACTAGCTTTGGTAAAACACTCTTAATAGTGAGAAATACAGAGAGGTCAAATTCAAATTGCTGCTAAAGAAATTGCAGGAACAACCAGCAGTATGAGGTAACTGGTCATGAGCAGTGGAGTGGGTGGAATGGAGTGGGTGTGGGGTTCATTTGTGGGGTCAAAACTGAAAAATAGAAAGAGAAGGAGAAATACAGACCAAAAAAGTAAACCATTCTTTCAAATATTAACTAATGATGTAATTTTCCATGTGCTTTTTTTTGCACAAGATGCTAGTTGCAAGGACACTGCATCACAGAAATGTCTGCTGAAGCATAATACAAAGAAGTCTGTGTACCTTGCTTGAAGTTCTCAAGTTGTAGATGCCAGCAGCTGTTTATATTTCAAATACCCACCTTATAGTAAACCTAGACTGTCTTCCAGCCCTGGAAAGATTAGGATAATTCGGTGACAGGTAATATTTATAAATGTGTAGTATGTTAAATCTTACCTTGAAATTTGTTCTTTGGAGCTTAACTGTATGCAGATGTTTGGACACAATCTTTCAAGTAATATAAGGTATATGAGGGGCTGAAAGAGGTGCAATATTGTTCCAGGAATTCAAAGGTGTCATGGAAGTTTACTACTTTTGTGGATCTGAAAAAAGATATTGTACTTTTAATATATTATCGAGTACAGGTTATGAATTTACTCTACAGCAAACAAGAAATAAAAACTGGATCCAGCTTTCAGCTTATGTAATTTTATAGCTCTGTGATTTCAGTATACCTTAACCAGCTTGGCTAGTAAAGAACAACTAACCTGTGCTGAAACATCAAAAGGAAAGAAATTTTTCTGAGTACTGAAGGATACTGTTGCTTCCTATAGTTTTTATTTTGGACCACCAATGATAATCAGTCACTCAAAATATTGTTAGTCTTGAGCAGAGATATTACACGTCTGAAAAAACAAGCTCCATAGAAAAATGCAGAGAACTCAGCTCAGTTCCAGTCCACTTGTAATTTTCTTGTGTTTCTAAAGCCAGCTGAAGAGAAGCTTGGGGGTTTCTTGAGCTGTTACTAACCCATCAAAGGTTACTAAATGGCCAGGGAATGGGTATGGGTAACTACTACCTCATTTCAGTGATTTCCACCTGCCAGTGTTGCCCTTGAATACTGATTCATTCTGCTCATAATTGTTAAATTTTAGTACTTTAGGATGTTCCAAATTGTGCTGGGGTCAAGCTGGAAAGACAAAAATATCAGTCTGTGAAAAGCCCATCCTTTGTTTTGCTCCTTCCACTGCACAGCTCAGCCAAACCTGAAATTTGAAAGCAGCAGTGAATAAAAACTACAGCAAATGGTGAGTTATAATCAGGGGATGATTTGGCTCACTCTATAGTCTGAAGGAACCACCCACCCTAGGACTGTGATTTACTCCCATAAAAGTCAGTGGGAAAAATTCAACTTGAGTGGAGTTGGATCAAGGCTCTATACCCATTTCCAATCTTTTTGCTAATATTTTGAGGAGATAATATTCCAGAGCTTGAAAATCTCCAACTATATGTGCTGCATATACATAACAAATATTTCTTTACTTAGCTGTATTTATATGTGTTTAACAGGCTGATGAATGCAGACTCCCTGTTAAACAGGCATATGCCAAAGAAAAATCTTGCCCAGGGTTTTTAACTTAATTATCTCTTCAGCAACCAGAAGGTAAGTCCAGCTGTCCATTCCAACATTCACAGTGTTGTGGTCTGTAATTGAAATGTCCTGAAAGCAGTAAAATAATATAGGGTTCAGTGACATGTTTTAATCCATTGATCACTGCCTGGAGTGGATTTGACTGACCTTCCCAGGAAGAAGAATGTTCTTTTTGCCTTATAGAATTAGCAAATTATAAATCTTTCAAGATTGGATAAGGCTGAGATTAGGGGACAAAAGGCCACATGTTGTAATGTGTATTTTTCCTCCCTTAGTAGCTATTTTTGAGTATTCATTACAATGTTTTATTCAGGATGTTGCCTTTTAAAGTTGTGTCATCACTTCCATTGAAAAAAATGTTTCCAGCAATATAATGTGGTTTGAAATTTGTGTCTACAAAATCTATCTTTGAAAAGAATATATTTTTTAATTGCAGCAGACAATTTTTCATTCTAAATTAAATTTACAGTAAGCAATGTCTTAATTATTTTTTTCTTGGCTATATTAGTCCATTTTCATAAAAACATAAAACTGACAGTCAGGCTTGTACAAAAATGAGAAATGAGCCTGAACCAAATCCCAAGAGAAAAGTATAAGCAGGAAGTTTGCAATCAGGCCATCATCTGCTTCTGAATCTTTCAGCTAGATAGAATCTTTAGTTTAAAACAATATTGATGCTTTAGGTGATATTGGGATGAAAGTGCTGCATCCATACTATGAGCACCCTTTTCCTGTGTGGGTTAGACCTCCATGGGTGCCAAGGAAACATGACCTGCACATCACTTGACAAGAAGCCAGACAGCAAATGGGGAGTAGCTCAGCTGGGGTGGCCCATGGTAGGACCAAGAGTGGAGACCATTGAGCTCCACTCTTGGAGTGGAATCTCAATTCCACTCAGTGAATGAATCTCAATTCAGATTGCAGTGTGGGCAGGCGCTGTGGCAATTGCTGCCTTCCTGCTACTAAAGCATCTATTTTCTCTGCAGTTGTAAGCACAAGTTGTCCACACCACAACATTGGGAATGCGGCACCTCATCCTATAGGATGTGACTTTTCTGTTGAGATAACCCTTCTTAGCTTCAAAGCAGGTATGGGCAGGGAATTGGAAGACTTAACAGATCTTGTTCTTTTCTTATATGGTGTTTGAGCTCTTCGCCTTTTATGCTTCATCCCCTTACGCTGCTTGGAAATAAAAAATGAGAGCAGCTCATCCTGTCTGCTTCTCTGCTGCAGGAATCAAGAAAAGTTTCACTGAAATGATACAAGGAATTGATTTAATCCTTTATATGTGTACCTTTTTTTTCATCCCTCAACCTGTTCTCTATATATTGCTGCTCTGGAACTATGAAGTGTCAGGAGTCAAGATTGCTATTTATTGGGGGGTGGGGGGGGTGGGTTGATATTTATGGGACCTTTTGGCATCCTTCCAAAGCTTCCAGGTTTTCTGGCTGTCCAAAATATTATGTATTAAAATGCATAAGAAATTTTATGAGGCAGTTCTGGGCCTTACTACAATGGTTCCCCATAAGATCACTCCCTTAACATTTTTCAATGTACCATTGTGGAGATTCTCCAGTACAAAAACAGCTTCAGGGCATCCTTTAGTGTCACGGGGCCTTCCTTCTGTGTTGTGTTTTTCCAATAAAGCTTCTGGACCTCTCTAAGACACTCTCTTTCTTCAAATCATATGAAATCATATAAAATCTTTTGCTGAACAAAAGAGAAAATTGGAAATAGCAGCCCATCATTTTCTTTTTCTTTTCATAAGAAAAGTCCCATCAAATTGCTCTTTGACAAAACATAATTCAGTTGTATTTTCATTTTGCAGGAAATCTTGATGCTCCTCTACCCTTCTTACACTAATTTCCTCAAGAAAACAGTGACCTGCAAAGGTTCAAAGGGTCAGTTGGCCAATTCCTTAGTTAGAGGTATGTTCAGTCTCTTGAATATATCTTATGATACTTTGCCATCTCTGGAGTATGTAGCAGATCATCTCAAGATAAACTCTGGTGCCACAATATCTTACAGCTTTGATAGTTGAATGATCATCAAACTATTGAGTTTAACTCAGTATTTGCATTCTTTCTCAGAACCAACGTAATTTCAGGTCAGATCTCTCATGTCTCTTTCTGACCCCAACGGCACCAAATTTTTGGCCTTTCCTTCCTTTTTAGGGAATATGGTTTCACAAGGGAAAAGTCACAATTGACAGGAGAGAAATTATTAGCAGGGCCACAACCAGAGTTTGTGGGCAATTAAAGAGATTGTGCCTAAAGCACACACACACCAGACTGTGGAGCTCTAATGCTTCCTTTTGCTGCCACATCTCCTACCACTATTTGAATATCTCAGTAACATATGGAAAGGGTCTCCTTATAATCACTCTACATACTAGCTCTGGAAAAACCATGGCTGCTAAAGCAAATCACTCATAGATTTTGTAAAGGGACTTAGATTCACTTGTTAGTGAGGCTTTTCAGTACTTAAAGAGGGCTTATAAGAAAGAAGGAGAATTTTACATTTTACATGTACAGACTGTGATTGAACAAGGGGGAATGGCTTTAAATGAAAGAAGAAGATATTTAGATTAGAAGTTAGGCAACAATTCCTTACTCAGAGAGTTTTGAGGCCCTGGAACAGATTTCACAGAGAAGCTGGAACAGATTTCACAGGGGTGATGCCTTACCCTGGAAGTATTCAAGGCCAGGCTGGATGAGGCTCTGAGCAACCTGCTCAAGGAGAACCCTATGGCAGAGGTTTGGAACTAGATGATCTTTCCAACCCATACCATGATTCTTTGATAGGAAACACAATAGAATTACAAATCTGCAGAAGAAACAACACCATGTCAACTTTCTGCCATATCTGAAACTCCCTGGACTTTGGTCACTTTTGCCATCCTTTTTTCTATCTCATTATCTCATTGACCTTCTTTTTGTGATATTTCACTGATGATCATGACTATTTTAAAATATTAGATTATAACTCTTTTTCCTGCTATTTTATCATTCTATTAGAGTTCTACTTCGTTAGAAAAAGTCCTACTGCTATAGGCACCATCAATTGTTGATGTCCCTTTCACTTCAGATATCAAGCTCAGTTTTCACAGAAGGGTTTATTTTATGTAAATATAGCACTTGAGGTACACTCAGAATGACATAATCAGGGTGATAGTGTTTCTTCATTTTATGAAATCAAGGCTGAAGATGCAGAATAAATCAGAAGAGTAGATTTACTTTTTCTCTGCATGCTGTGGCTCAGCATGTTCTACAGGCAAAAGACAAAACAGCAAAAAATTGCAGCAATGTGCTTCAGTTTTCAGCTAGGTGTGTTCCTACAGGTAAGGAGTGCATTGGCATTTCCAAAGGTACAAAAACATAACAAAAATTTTCTAATGGTCTAACCCTTCCAAATGTTTAGTGAAAGCCTGCATCTCTTTGGAGCATTACCACTTGGCTAAGACATCATCCCTTGAAAGTAGGACTAGGATGGCCTTGTCAAACTACTGGAATTACTCACTTTGGAGTTGAGTAATGCTACATAGTATTATTTTGGGGTCATCCATTAAAAAATAAAACGACCCTAAAAATCTCACTTTTTTCGGTTCCTCATTAAAATCACTGACAGAGGATTGAGGGTCTTGGTTGACAGCAATCTGTGTGAGGCCAGTATTCACACCTGGAAGAAGGAAGAGCCATAGATAGCAACTGTTTCTTCTATACAAAGCATTCTACACCAATAGTCATTAACAGAGAGAGTGGGAGGGCAGACAAGTATTGTAAAGCATATCCTTCACTGTGATACTGTCAAGACTTCTTCTGTGCTGATTTTTACTGCTTTTTACCCTTTGAGATATGAATAGGGTTACATCAACAGCAATCCTATGACAAAATACAGCTTCATGCTTGATTTTTGTTACCTGAGGGTATAATGGACTTTGTTTAAACATATGAGTTTTCACATACTGCCACACATAAACCAGCTAATTACATAAATGTGTCCCCACCTCTTTTCTTTTTCCTTTCATATTTTTGATTCTATTCCATATTTTGTAGTCTATTTAAGAGCTCTAGACAGATCTCTGATTGGACCATAGCAACTGCTTTAGGTATTACATTATTTTTGTGGTAAGAGGGGTAGGACTTCCTGCCCTATGCTTTCTACTTTGGTGTCTACAGTGTGGATGGTTCACGAAACCCCCTTTGAAATCTGTGGGTGAAATGTGTGGGGAGAAAGAGGAACTATGAGAATGGCTCTTCAGCTGGCTAGTTCTAGGTATCTAACTTAACCTGGGATAAATCAAAGCACAGAAGTGCCCTTTTTCTTTCCACTGAATACAGTGAGAGCTTGTAAGGACCAGTTTAGATGTAAACATCTATATTTGGTCAGATGGAATCTGTCTGGCTCTCATTATTTCTATGTATTGTCCAGAAGGCATCTAATTTCAGATGTTAAGCAACTAACAATAGTAACAAATTCTTTACAGAGAATATAGCAGCAACAGGCTCTTTTGGACACAGTGATGTGTGCTGACACTGGTCACAAGTCTCTACACACAAAAAATATTTAAGCCTGTATGAGTTCCTGGAAAGTCAAATGAGGTTTTCCTCTTTAAATGTTCATTGAAAAATGAAAACTCTGTAAGAAATCAAAATGCTTCTTTTTCTTTTCCTTTTCATTTACACATCACCACTTGTCACATTTTTAATGGTTAAAAATCCAGTTACAACTGCTCTGGCAATAAACTCTGTGTCATGTGTTATTTGGAAGGAAAGAGCAGATGATCACATTGGCACACAAGCTCCAAAACTAGCCTGTGCAAACTGAGCAAAGAGCACTCCCCTTGGGACAGGAGGATTTTTTTAGCAAGAGTGGGGATGCAATCCCAGCCCCAGCTCTGTGCCTTCCCTGAGCAGCCAGGACTGCACCTGTACTCTTAAACCTCATAAACTGCCCGTGTCTGTCTTGACTCACTTGCCTGATATGTAAATTCTCTTAAAATCTTTCTGAGACAATTTAAATCTCTCAGCATCAAGAGAGCTACTCCTTATTGAACTGAACCACAGTGCAACTTCTCTGTCAAAATTGCTCTAACAATGGGGTTTTGTGCTGGGTGTCTTTGAGAGGTATTTATTACTTGAGGCCATACAGTCTTTTACAGGCCAACATACGCTCTCATTGTTTTATATGAAGAAAAAAAGTTACGCAAGGCTGGGTTGGAAGCTCCTTGGAAGCAAATAGAGAACTATTGTGTAATAACAGATGTTATTGTATAGCATTTTTCAACATTTACTCTAGACCAGAAAATAAGGACCCACTTTGAATGGGGGGCATTGCATTGACATGCCTACAAGTCAAGACTGTTCTTTCTTCAAGGGCTTTTTAATAAAAAGAAAAAATGTATCAAATATCTAACATGGGCAATTCTGATAACATCACCAGTAATCTAAAATACTTGCAGTCACTGAATGACATAAATGGGGGTAACATATAGTTGCTACTTATTTCTGAAAGTTTTATATTAAATGAAAATGACTTTAATTCTGTTGCCTGGATTTGACACTGGAGTGCTGCACACAGATAGCTGTGAAGGATAACATTCCCAGGAGACAGATATGATGTCACTCATGTAGTGAAATGGCACATATTCTGACAAGAGATGCAGAAGAATATTTGAAAGGAGGTAATATTCGTTTGGGTTTTTTTTAGATAAAAAGCCCTAATTTTTTCTCCCCATTATTGAACATGACTCGGATTGGTCCTCAGTTAAACTGGCTTTACCACAAGCTACAAAGAAAACCATAAGCACTACTGCTCAGCTTGCACTGAGGCAGAGGATTAACCTGTCTTCTGAGAATCTCAGTGTCCTTGGAGCACATGGCAATGAAGAGAGGGTTGTTTAAATAAACTGAGACACAGTTTCAGCCTTTGTACATTTATTAGTAACCCACACATCGTTCCCTTGCACTGTTTCCATCTACATGAACTCAACTATTAGGACATTTTTCAAAGCACCCAAAAAGAGCCCAGTGTGAGCTTAAATTTGATATGCCTAAAGCAGAAATCCCCACAAAACATGCCTAGTCTTATTTTTAGTTTCTACAGAAAGCAGCTTGGCACTATCTACTTACTGTGAAACAGCAGTCATAACAGAGCTGGAATTTTTTCTGGATGCAGCATTTGCTCATATTGAATATTTTAAAGCTTGTAGCTTCTGGTAGCACACCAATAACTTAAAATGTACTCATTTGCCCTGCTTCTCAGCTTACAATTAATCTTTTTCTGTCATGAATTCATTTACAGATATTTCAGATAACTCTAACTTGCATTTCATTCTGTTCCGTAAAGTTTTTTTTCCTATAACCAATATATATTAGGCAGAATCAAAAACAAGTTGGATGTCAATAGGACATCCAAAAACTAGGATCTTTTCATTTCTGTTCCTTTCCCTTCTGTAGTTTTGATATAAATCTATCCTCTTTTACTTAAAAAGCTTTCAGAAGAGTGTTCCAAACATCATTTTGTTGGTTATTTCAGACAAAAATTTTCCTCTTTTAAAACTTCGACTTATTGTCTTTCATGTCCTGCTCCTCTTTTAGTTCTTCATCTTTCCCTGACAACAAACATCACCTGCCATGCCCATCTTCATGGGCCTCAGCTGAGGGGTTGGAAGCCTGTGACCAGAGTAGTTACCCACCCACGGTGGCCCATGTTCCCACATCAGCTAAAACTGACAACAGTGCTTGAAACCCCAAACAGCACTTTTTCTGTCCTAAATGATCCTCACCTACACCATCGGTCAGTCCAATTTTACCAAAATCATCTTTAGGCTTTATTCTTGCTACTTTTGTATGGAAGAGGCATCCACACATATCAGGACATATCAGGATCCTCTTCAAAGAGCTTCTCTTCCATAATACCCTCAAACAACATGATAATGGTTGGCCTAAAAGTCAAAAGTATTCTTTTCATACTGCCATTAACAAACTCACGTGTTTCTGTGTTTCCAGCTCTTCAGGTATGGGCCCATGTTTCACTATGTGTTTGTGCAGCACTTTACACAATCTTACTGACTGCCAGCCATGGGAAGCAGTTCAAGCAGAGCTTGAAACACAGGAAGCAGAGCTTGAACAAGATGATCCAAGGAAAAAGAATATCATGTTACTTCTCCAGTTACATATGCTCTGTGGGACAGTTTCTCATTTCAACCACCACAGTGTAAATCTGGAATAATTCCACTGGAAAGCGGCTCTTCTGCACCAGAACATGGTGTATTGTATCTACTGTTTGCTGTTAAACACGGGGGATGACTTTTCCATTTATATATCATTTCTTTCAAGCTTTAACATTATTTCAGGCTTTGCATGCTAGTTATGATTCATATGGCACCAAAATAAATCTCTTCCTCCTGCCTCTGCCTTTTTTTTTCTTATTCAACAGAGGGGAAGATGTGCTAATTAAGTCTCCTCTTTATTGAAGACAGATGCACATTTTCAGCAGTTTACTGGAAGTGTCATTTCTAAAAAAATATGGGAAACTGCAAAAAAAAGTCGTCACTTCAAACATGCCTGCAGGAAGAAAGGATACTTCTTATCTGCTATTCAGAAGTATTTCTGTAGTACTAACAGGCAATTGCTGTAGGTGAAACCTACCCCATCCAGATCCTGTCCCCATGGGGCCCATCTCAGTTTTGCTTACATCCATCCTGTGTCTAGGTATGTTCCTCCAAATCTGTCAGCAATGTTTACAAGGGCCTGTGGCTGGCAGAAACAGCTGCTGGTTGCCCATCAGAGTGTGAAGCACTTTGGAGGTTTGGCTTTCAGAGCAGATGTAGCAGAAAGGAAGAGGGTGGATGTAGATGGCAACAAGAAGTGTCAGCTGGCAGGGACCTGGGCAGAAAGGGCAAGGGAGTGGGCTGGCAGCAAGGCAGAGATGTCTGATGGGGATCCAGGAGAGTCCATGGTAGTTGTGTTGTTTTGGATCAGGAAAGGTCATGGGGGGCTTGGGATGAAAAGGAGAAAGTGATGGAAGTTCAGGGCTGGTAAAAAGGTTTGATTTAGAGGCAGAGGCCCAGAGAAACCTGCCTTCTTCACAGTTCTCATTCCACAAGCTTTGTCTTTGCTAGTAGAAAACTGACAACTAACATTATTAAAGTAACTTCAACAGAGAGTAACAGTGCTCAGTTCTGACTGCAACTGGACCTGGGGGCCTTCAGAGCAGTATGTTGCATTAGAGGAAACTGCATGTGACATGCTTTGATTCTTCAGGTTGTCCTGAGCCTCTGAGAAGTCAGGTGATAAAAGAATTATGTGGATTTGAAACCATAAAGTTCCCCAACCTATTCTTGTTTAATAAACTAAATTAGTCAACCTTGTAAAAATTGATAATCATGAATAAAGGATAACATCACTGATTTTTTAAAAATTAATTTATTTCTAGACAGATAAATGTCTTTAAAATGTCATTGATCAACTTAGAAAACAGAACCAGAATGCTTTTTTCCCAAGAATTTCAAGATATTCTGTCCAGTGGCCATGAAAGAAAGAGAGGAATGTCATCTTGGAAAGAAAGGCTCTTCCGTAATTCAATTTATTTATTTCTGGTTACATCCATTTGGCAAGCCAATTAAAAAAAAAAAAAACAACCACTGTAATTCTTCTAAAAACAGAAGAGTAAATAAAGTTTCGTAGAAAAAAAACAAAATAATAACAGTTTAAATTTCTAATTAGAAATTGTAACTCTTTTGATGATATTCTAACTGGAGAGATTATTTTAGAAGCAGAGAACGCACTGGGACTGCCAATGAAGTACTACAAAGGGATTTCTGAAAACTTCAGGGATGTATTGGCACAAGAACAGGTTTGTGAATGTGTCTTGAATTTCTTGGTGCTGGTTATCTTCTCTGATCTGTGCAACTTTCAGCGTACAAACCACACTGTGCAAGCATTTAAATGTCCTGTGTAACTATAAAAGTTAAAGTTTAAACTGAGTCGTTTCCAAAAAGCATGTGGAGACTTAACAATCAGACAAAGTATTGGCTATGACTAAATGTTAGAAAGAAGCTCCTAAGATCTATAAATAATCAAAACCTGACAGATTAGCTGAGAGGAGCAAATGCATGTCTCTGCTGACTCAAATATTCACTCCTGCTACTAAATAGTGCTTTTATAAAGAAGCTATAAACTATATCCACTAACTGTCAATGTCTCTATTCTCAACTCTGTGTTATGAAGATCTCTATCTAGGAATAAACTTCCTCTAAGATAAAACAAGAGCTGTGAGCTTTGGAGACAATAGATAGATTGTCCTTATAGCTGAATGAGACTAATCCTTAAGCATTTTAAAGAATACAGTGTATTCTTCAAATTGTACCTCACACAATCACACTTTGTTAAAAATTGGCTCTTGGCAATATGGGGGATGGAGGAATAGGTACAGTTCTGCCTTTTTTTCTTTTCTTTCAAAAGACCAAGTGGCCACATTTTGTCTCTGATTATCATTTATTGTCTTCCCAAAGCTGTATATGTCTACATTGAGGGATATTTTTCCATATGGCTTTAGAAAGCATAGTACACAAATACATTTTCATTAAAGTAGTGACTCTGATGCAGATAGCTGGTATTAGATTATTGCAGTTTACACAAATGAATGTGGACAATATAAATCTAAGCTATACATCAAGAATATAAAAAGGAAAAAAAAATCATGTTACAATAACTGCTTTTGCCAGTAATGCAGCTGGCAATACAGCTGTGACTTTGCAGAAAATAACTTTTATCTCCAGTCTTTTTATGTAGAGCAACAATTAAGTAAAATAGAACCATATGATATTATGGATGGGAAGGGGTTCTTTGAAATACTTTTACTTTAAAAAAAAAGAAAGAATATGAAAATGTGTCTTAATATGCACTGGTTCCACTAGATCAATGTCAAAAAGGGAAGGGGACCATACAGCAGTCTGAGACTGATAAAATGTAATTGGCTCTGCTCTGCCTGTGTCACGTGTAGAACTTATGCTGTTGCATAGTTTGAGCTACTTGTGTACTGTGACATTTCTAACTGCTTCCAGCTCCAGCTTTGTCACACCCATGGTGTTTCCTGCCTGGGAGCTACCCTCCCTGCAGTACACAGGTCACATCCATCTGCCCCATGCCGTAAAGTCAGGATGGCCTGCAGCTCTGATGATGCCGAGCTGCTTGTGGAAAGCAAGCATTTGTCCTGGACATAGAGTCCTGCAGCTTTTGGAGAGCAGGGTGCATTCAGCCTCTCTGAGCTGCTCTCTGGAATCTGGAAGGTATGTGTGCTCTACTATAGGTGTTGATGGCCTCTGTCAGACAAAAGCTTTCAGCTCTTCCAGGGTCTGAACACCACAGGTGGTACCCTCTGTATTGCCTAAATACAGCTTTTCCTGCCTGACACCTGTGTGTTCATCTGTTCTAGAGAGAGGTGCAGAACAGAGGGGACACAGCACAGACACACCCCTGACATCAAAAGGATGGCCTGGGGGGCTGCAACTTTTGTGAGGCTGTGCTGGAGTTTGCTGGGGTAGAGTTAATTTTCTACACAACAGCTGGTATGGGGCTATATTTTGGAATTGCTGGAAACAGTGCTGATAACACAGAGATGTTTTTGTTATTGCTGAGAAGGTCTCACACAGAGTGAAGACCCTTTCTGCTCCCCACCCCACCAGCAACAGGTTCCCAAGGATCTGGGAGGGGACACAGGCAGGACAGATGATCCCAAATGGCCCATGAGATGTGCCAAACCATACCAAGTTGACCATATAGAGCTGGGGGAAGAAAGAAGTGAGAGTTGTTCCAAGTAATGGCATTTGTCCTCCCAAGACATTGTTACTCATGATGGAGCCCTGCTTTCCTGGGGATGGCTGAACACCTGCCTGCTCAGTGTTGAATGAATTCCTTGTTTCCCTTTGCTTGTGTGTGTAGCTTTTGCTTTCCCTATTAAACTGTCTCAACCTACATGATTTCTCACTCCTAACCTATTCCACCATCGGAGAGTGAGTAAGTGGCGGTGTAGGGCTGGGGTTAAACCACTGCAGAGGCACACCTAAGCCATGGTGAAGTAAACAACTCCAGCAGCCCCAGCAGCCAAATTCAGTGGTGAATATGAAGGGTGCCCCACTCTCATAAACTCTTACAAAAAGTGGTTTGACTTCTATTAGGCAGAAAGCAGCTGGAAACGATGGCTGTCAGTGTGAAGGAATTTTCAAAATTTTCTAATTTCTGCACTTTCTAAGTTATAATTCACATATGAGCAAAAATCTCAAAAAAGAAATGTCTTCTCCATTTTTATCCAAGCAATGGTTGTCTCTGTAATGACAATTTGCAATGCAACATACATCAATCAACTTAGCATTAAAGGACATTGATATTAGAAAGTTTTGAGTGTTTGTTCCTGTGTACAAGTGAGTTTGATGTAGGCCCTATACAGACATTAACTTTTCAGAAGCAAATGGAGCTTGTGTCACAGCAAAAGTGTTATGACACCAGATGAGGTTGAGCCATTTCTGTCCTCCAAAATGTTGTAACACAGCTCAGAGTGGAGAGCAAGCAGAATAACTCTGTGTTGTGAAGCTGCTACAAAACTGGCTGGCAGACTACAAATGTTTGCTCACATAACAGGTCTGTCAGATTCGAGCATATCATGTGGGTCTGAGACAATCATCGAAGGGCTTTGGTTCTTGTCAACTTGTGACTTACACAACTCTGTTCCCATATGTTTTGCATTATTTGAGAGAAAGCTGGATCCATTTTACTTCAGATGAATTCTAAAAGAGATAAACATGTATAAATCTGAGAAAGAAAAATAATTTGGTATTTTGTCTTGCAAGACTGGCCTCCTGAGATGGGTGGAAAAGAACCTCCCTCAACAGGAGCAGTGGGCGGGAGATTATATCCAAAAAGTCACTGTGGGATGTAAAGTTGTGGAGATACAAAGTCACCTTCTTGGTCCAGTCTGGGAGCATGGTTTTGTCTCATTTTAAGTTATGAGAAAACTCCTGGGGCAGCTTTTATTTTCTCTCTTTTCTGTGTCTCAGCTTTATCAAGACTCACCTAAGCTTTCAGCATATGAAAATATTTCACCCCAACCAAAGCTTTATGACAAATCAAGAAATATGTAGGCCTCTCCAGAGCACAAAAAACTTTCTGTAAAATATGAATTCTGATATTAAGTGAATGTGAAAAAACGTGCTTTCAGCATTCTGTGAGGAAAATCTAAGCCCCGAAGTGCGTCAGAATTTAAAATTGCACTGGGATTTTTGTGGGGTTTTTCTCTTCCAGAAGGGCTCTATAGCCAAGGAAACCAATAACATTTTGCTGGACTAAGTTTGTTTGTTTTGAACTGGGCTGACTCAAACAGTAAACTTCACAACTTTGTTTTTTTTTTTTTAATTGTGTTGCTCATGTTTTGCCAAATGTTCTTGCTGATAATCAAAGCAGCAATCTCTCCTTGGAATCTGCCATGGCCATTTTCCGCTGCAAATCTGTAGAGGCTCAACCAAATTATATATTTGAGCATAAGAGAGCAAATCTGAAGCTGAAATCCTCCTCTATCAGGAGCAGGTGCCACTTATCTCAAACATTCTGCTCCCACACCCTAGCCCTGCATGGCTGGGGCCCACGGTCAGGTGATGATTGCAGATGAGGCCAATGGCAGCTGCCCTTACAGGATGGAAATGCAGGCATTGACCATCTTATTTTCAAAAAAGATGACTGAAACCCTTTGGGCTGCAATTAGATTTTTTTTTCTTTTTTTTTTTTTGTTTGATGGAAAGGGAAAAGGCTGGGGAGAGGTCTTGTTAGTTTGCGTTTAGTTTTGTAATGTATATTGTCTCAGTATAGTTTCCTTAAGCAGTAAAGATGTGATTTTTAGCTGGGAACTCTTAGCTATAAAGGGAAAATTGCAACAGGACAAAAAAAGAGTATAGTTCCAAGAAACATTCTAAGATTTCATATTATTTCACCCTGAATTTAGTGTTAAAATTTTGAACATTGAAATTGTTCTCCAAGGGAGGGTCTCCAACTCGCTGTGAGTCACTAATTGATCACCATGATGTTCTGATGTTCTGACAAACTTTTTTTAAAATAAATTGGTATCTCTGAAACTCATTGCTTCAGTTTGGTTTATTGAACAAACACCTGGTGTTCCAAGCCAGTTCCACATCAGCTGTATCACTCTCAGAACCCTATTGATCCATTCAAGCTTCTTTGCTTAAAAAAAAATCTGGTTTTAACATGTGGATCAGACTTTTAGGCCACAGTTTGTTTCCTGCAATGTATTATCAGATTTATCAAAGGGGACCATAAACATTTAATTTAAATGTGAATGTTTTGTGTCAAGCCAACAAATTAGTAATGCCAAAACTCAAGAAAGCCTGGTTTGGACAGACCTGAAGCAAAATTCTGAGCTTTGGCTTTCCCAATGAAAATCTTTTTTTCCTTCTAACATTGAAATTTACTTATGGAAAAGTGAAGAGTACACTAACAATAATGGTTCTTGAGCTCTCATGTGTATGAACTACCCAGGCACTGGATCTAATGTATAAGAATGGTTATATCCCCCTGAAAATTGGGGGAAAATAATATATATATATGAATAGATCAGGTCTTGTTATAATTTTTCTAATTATATAATGTTAAATCACAGAGACAAAAATACCATGTGTGTCCTGATAAGAATACAAGGGAAGAGAAACAAGACTTTCTCATTATTTTGCAATGAGAAACTCGACCAAAAATTTTGTTGGATAATTTATCATGCTGACATTACCATTTCTGAAATGTTTTATTTTTGTAAAAGACTTTTAAAACCAGTTTTTATCTCCCTCTTGGTAGCAAAAGACACTCTGAAACTAGTGAATGTATGTTAGAAAATGTTTACTTGAACTTTCTAAAACAAACTGTTCATCTTCGGTGTAACAGAAATGCTCTCTTTTATATTCCTGTTCCCACGTCACTCCACAGCAACTGGCCAACCAAAACACCTACTTAAAAAGATGAACTATACCATTGCAAGCTCCTTGGCTACTCTACCATTGAATTTCAGTTGATAAATTTGCATTTAGCTTATAATTTGTTCAATATGCCTTACTAATTTGGCAATATTTATTTTGGCACATAAAATAGAAGGCAGCTGCTTTAAATGTCCTGCTAAGTTCTTTGTTTTGTTTTGAGAGGTTTCTTTTTTCTTTCTTTTTTTTTTTTTTCTCCTTACCCTTTTCTTTTTCTTTCGTAAAAGGATCTAAGATATGAAAAAGCTCCAGTGTCGTGGACAGGGCTGAGTTTCCTGTTTATGAGTCACCATAAATATGAAAGGTGCTGGTTGACATTTCTCAGCTGAGGGATTCGACACAAGTCTGTGTTGAGAGCAAATCCCCAAGCAGGGTGGTCTTGCGTTGACTTGTCGACCTTGTACATTGTTGAACGGAATCACTTTTAAAGAACAGTAGTTAAAGGAAAAGTCAGCTCCTCTAGCAGCTCTTCTCACTGTTACTCTATCTAGAAAAGTGTGTTACTGTATCTTTGCTGTGCAGAAGTGATTGTTGAATCATGGCTTTGAAAGAGAGAGCAATTAGCAACAAATACTTGGATTTATTCTTGCAAAGACCTTAATTTCCCTCATTTCCTAGTATTTTTGCATTCCTTCTCAAAACTCAAGTAGCCAAAACATTGTGTAACTGCTGCTAGTGGGCAACCAAGATAAACACAAGTAAAATTTTTTGTGTATTTTGTGGGCACACCTGCTTGGTGTGTCTCTCAGCCACACCAGTGCTTTCATTACAGGGATTTCTTAAGCCTACTAATTGCAGGTGCAGAAGGGGAATGTAGATATGGTTAATGTCTGCTGAAAACACTGAGCTAGATAGAGGAGGTGTTGTAAAGAGCATACATGGAGGTTTGTGCGAGGATGTGACTGAGTCATAAATCAAGTGTAAGTAAAGGAATGTGTAGTGGTAAGAATGTCACTCAAACTGCCTGCTCTCCATGCCGTGCAAGATACTAATTGCTGTGAGTGCAAGTGACTTTTCCATCTAAACTCCAGCATTTTTGGGTTTAGCTTTAAATAACCCTGGGGCCATTCCCTTTGTAGCAGCATGATGCTGTAATATATCAGTAGTTAAATCAGCAGTAGGTATAAAACATACAAGAATATGTAAGGGAAGACATACTGTGAGATACCTCCAGCCAGCTCTGAGCAACACTTCCTTAACTTACACGTGGAAGGGAATGTTTCATGTCAGTGGCCACAGCAGTAAGAAAAAGATACTTACAGGAATTTTTTATTCCTTGATTTTATTCTACAAGAAAAAAAGTGAAGCATGTATTTTTGGTCCATAACATTTTGAAAGGTGTCCCATAAGAATGTAGATTAGAGGCTAGAAAATTAAGAGGGTGGAATAGGGAGGGAGATTGAACTAAGTGTCTGTGTAAAAGAAGATGACACAGGAGATAAACTGACAGGAGTGTTAGCCAAGCTAGCTTGGGATAAAAATTGGCAACAGCTAGCAGTTACAGTTAACTTTTCCAGTTTCAGAAAACTAAATTTATTGTCTTCTTTAAAATCTGATGAAATTTTAAAGATACTTCAAATAAATTATATATTTATTAATATTCAACTACATGTTCAAAACAAAATTAAAAATTTAGACTTTCAATATTCAAATTAATATTTAAAGTATTATTAATATATGTATTGTGATATATAATACTTTATTAATATAAGTGTATTGATATTTTATACTTAGATTAACATTTAAAATATAAATATTACTGTTTGTCTATAAAGGTGCAAGTTTCTCTATTTAACTATCAGCAGCTTTGGAATACATCCTTTTTATTTTTCTTTTCTTCTTTTTCTTCCTAGACTTTCTCAGCTAGCATATGCAGATGATGGTCCCAAGAACCAAGGCTTCACTTCTCATTTAGCCAACATATGCCCAAATAAGTCAAGCACCAATAAGCTTGCTCCTGATCTTACCTTTCTTACTGACACTTGTCCATTAGAAAAACAAGGTAAATTTACTTCGCTGAGTAAGAATTAGAAAAAAAAAATATCTAAAACCACTTGAATGCTCATTTGACATGGATTAAAACCACGGAAATGTCATGATACTACCTTGCTGCTGTCATAATTCTATTCTACTGCATTCTACTGGGTGATACACAAACTGTGATCCAAACATACATCTACCATCATGTACCACAGAACAATTTTCTTGACAGTAAAATTATCTTTCTGGATAAATGTTCATAGAGTTGGGACACATGATTTTAGTATTTTCTGGAGTGAGAGGGAGGAGAGAAAGTTCCTCGCTTCCTTCCTATTTATTTTTTATAGTGTTCCATAATAAGTAATTTCTCCTGTTCAGTGTTACTTTTTTTTTAATGCTACTCTAAATAAAATTATTTTTAAAATACTAAGTTCAGAATTCAACAACATCAAGGATTCTTTCCTCCTCTCATGTGATTGTAAACAAGTATTCAGTGAAATGGTGCCAGGGTTAAATACCTTGACTGCCAACATCTGCCCATGTCAAGACAAAACATCCCAGGAGACTTTCATATTTTGAAAGAGGTAATCTGTTTTTCTTTCCCAGCTTTGGCCCAAGTCTTTCCTTGATTTATAAAGCCTGAATAAGTGTGTAATAGTTTTACACATACTCCTGCAATATATTCACAGCACAGGCAAAAACACATTATTCAAACCAACAAAAAACTTCCAAAAGGGCATAGTTGGCCTCACTCCATTTTGGGGATCTAAAATGCTGTTCACATTCTTATTCTCCATCATGAGATGCAGTATACATAATATAATTCATAAGAGGAAGAAACTAAAATGCAATTTACTTGGAAGGCCCTTGGCTTATGTAGGCACATTAAGAGAAAAGCAAATTTCCATCCTATTTATTCTGTCTTTCCTACATTTTCTGACTATGTTCCTGTAGGTAAGTGTAAGGAAAATTTTAAGGGAAATCATAATTAAATATTGCTGGTTCATAAACTGAATGTAATATTCTTCAGTTTCAAATATCTGTTATCTAAAGATAACACATTTTGCTCACCAGTAATTTTAGTCCTTATAATGAAACACTATATTAAATAATTCCAGGTAAGAGAAGAGTCAAATTCCAGTCAAATCTAAAATATCCTATCAATAAAACTAATTCCATATAATTTATTTTCATTCCATGTTTTATTGGTCAACTAGTGGCTCCTGTGAAATAAAAACAAAACTTCCCACAACGGTGGAATATTTCCTGTCTTTAAGAGATTAGTTCAAGTTTTCTACAATTCTTACCAGCTGCTGATTTGAGAAGAAGTATAATGTAGATCAGGTCCTGCAAATATTTCAGGGAGATTATTCAGAGTAGTTTCTGATAGCACAACCCTAAAGAAACAGAAAATACATTTCTTTTGATGGTCTGACAATGACAACATGTAGCTCTGGATCCCTGCATGCTCTATTGATCTGACCCATAAAAGGCCCATGGTTCCATCTCTTGTTTGTATTCTTCATTTTATTATCATTCTCTCTCTAAGGTCAGCAGTGCTGGTCTCCCAGAGACCATTAGCATGCTTTTGCTTATTTAATTCACTAACTGCTGAAGTGCATGCTGCTTTTAGTGGCACTCATACAACTCCAAGCACTGAACGGTTTGGTTTCATGTACTTGAACTCAAGTGACACAAATATTTCAGTGGTGAATCAATACTGGGAAAGGATGGTCAGTAAGGTAGGGAGTGTTTATAGAAGATGTTTCATCACTACTAGTAAAACATGTCTTATTGTTAGTTCAGGAGGTGCTGGTATTTAGCTCTTTGAAGGAGGCTTCTGACAAGCCAACAACTCTCAGCCTGCTAGTAAAACAAAATTTTAAAAATTGCACAAGCTTAGAAATGCAGCTTTTTGCAAAATGTCTTCAGATTAAATATTTAGGAATTCTGATTTCCATAAAAGGACAACTTCTGCTCCCTCCCCATGAGCAACACTGGCTATATGTAAATGTTGAACTTAACTATATGTAAATGTTGAGCATAAAGTACATTTTTTTATTTCATTTGACCTGATTAATAAAAGAATATTTACTCTTTCCCTACAAAAGCCACATTGTAACATTTTTACAAATGTTCCAGGAGCACCTGGAAGCTGATGTTTGTCTCACAGGACAATCCTAGCTGGAACAGGAACAGCATTCCTGTTATCTGCTCCAAAACTAGGCTTCTACTGCTACATTCATAATGAAACACCAGTAGCTGTTAAGGCAGCTCTGATTCAGAAATAGCATTTGATGGAACTTTTCAGCTCTACAATAGCCATTTCCCTGCCATATAAAAAAATCCACATAAATTATTTCATACCAAAGAAAGCTTTGTTTTTTGCAGAACTCTTCAACTTAAAATGAACTTTTCTCCTTATTGAGAAAACATAGACAAAAAAAGGGAAGCAATACTAGAAAATATTTTTGTACTTTAACATTATACCTGAACTGGATAAATTAGACTGAGGCAAATCAAAAGCTATTTTTGATTTCCTGTTAGCACCACGAGGAACTGAAGCCCTTGAAGCACACTTGTGGCTAATCTTGGGTAATATAGCTGGCAGAGGGACCAAAAGAAGATTACAGTTATAAAAACACAAGGAGGCCTTTGCCAAGAAATGCAAACAAAAAGGAAATATTTTAAGAAAATAAACAAAGCTACTGAGTAAAACATACACAGAGAGGAAAAAGGGAACAAAAGAACATTTGAGTCTTGATGTCTTAACATTTTGTGGCAACATATGCGATAGTCCAGCCAGAGTGTGTGAAAGAACGTTACAGCTGTGTAAGCTATGAGATATCCACACACGCCTTGAGATCAGCAAGCCTTCAGGAAAGCCCACCTAGTTTGCCAGCTTTGCAGGTCTTCTCTGATTCTACTAAAAATAATAAGTTCCATCCAGTCCCATCCATGTGATTGCAAAAGCTACACAGCAAGTCAAGGAGCTGTTTGCAAAGGCAGCTTTAAATAGAAACCCCTACTCTTTTTCCAAGGTGCAATAGTTTATAGCAATTTCCTGAGGCTATAAAATACATATTTTAAAAGAAGACAATCTTCTTCTGTTCCACCTAGACTATGTTATTCTACTGATATTGTGGTTAGCTGCTACAGATCAGCAAGTGGCTATTGGAGGCAGAAGGTTATCACAAATATTTGCTCAATTTTACAGAAGGCCATGGCAGGTGAATGATGTTATATCGTGCATTAAGGGAAGGAAGAAATCAGCAGATATTATGCCCCCCCAAAAATTAAATACACTAGAGAATCCTCACTTGCCAAATTCTTCATTCATCTCCATGGTCTTCCAGACAACATCTGTGTCATCAGAAGCTGCTCTGGAGCCCAGTCTCAGGCTGAACACACTGCCTGGGCACTGCTTTGTGCTGTGGCTTCTGTTTAGAGCAAGCCTTTTGCTCCCTTCTCCCAGACTCATTCCACCTCGGGCCCTGTGGACACAACAGTCTCCAGCTCACAATCTCAGTCTTGGCTGGTATATGCAGGAACTCGTCTGCCCAAGGGACTGAAGAGCAGCCACATCACTGTGATGCAGCTCAAAGTTAGCACTTTCTGCCAGAAACCTATGAAAAAACCACCTGGCTTTAAAGATAAATTAATCCAATTGAAGATCCAGGGTCAGTATCTTAATCTTTCATTTCTCCAGGCTATAAAGCATAGGACATCAAGCCAGGGTGGAAGAATGAATGAAAACAGACTGGAATTAAAGACAAAATATTTCTATAGCTGCTGTTTGTTTTAAAAATATGTGTATAAGGAATAACACAGAAGCTTTGTTTTATTGTTTTACAAGAGGGTTTGGATTTTTTTCTAACTTTGTCATTTTTGCAGCAATTTATTAAAAGATTCCATTGTATTGTACACTATTTCAGCTGGACTTTTTTTTTTTTTTATAAAGTAACTCATATTTGTTATTTTAGTTCTTACTTGCTTTGGACTTCAGAATTCTGAAAAATTATCTACTCTCGCTATCCAGGACAGGGTATCTTAGAGCTCTGATGTAGCAGAGATCCTCCAGAGTTATCAAAAAAACTATGCTGAGAAAGTGCATTATCAAAATCTTTATAGCATGGCCAAACAAAAGGAGTCAGAAAGAAGAAAAACAACTTTTTGTATATTCATATCCTATCTTTTATTCTTGCACTCTTTCTAAACAATTGATGAATATTTGTAACATAACAGTAGGAGACAATTGATGTCTGGAGAGACACTGCCAATTCTGCTGATCAGAATAGATCAGCACTAGTATAGTTTTAAGTTTACATGAAAATATCCTTAATATTGCTGCAATCAACCCTGACAGGTAGCTAGAAGAACTGAAAGGTATGAAAGATCTGGGACTAGAAAGATCTATTTCTCTGTCATACATTTTCTATGTGACAGTCAAAGTCATTTTTAGCTATGTCAATTTAGTTTAATTTTTTCCACAAAAACATTCATTTTAGACTAAATTTGTAATAAATTTACTATTATGCAGTAGAAGTATGCAATATTTCTTCACTGCCAGAGACTGGAAGGCTAAGACTGGATTTTCTGTTTTACTAGAGACTTCCCACTGAGGAATTGTTTTTCTCATGTTTGTTTTTTTCCTGTAAATGGAGATTAAGAATCTCCCTCTGCCTCACAACGAGGCTAAAAATTACTAAAACACTAAACTTAGATGACAATGAGAAGTTTAAAAATTCATATTTCAGTTTAATTACTTATAATTTGTCATTAATTTAAATGTATGATATTTTTATACTTGTGCAAGAGTAAAATTCAGCTGCCTAAGTGCAAACAACAAGTAGAGTTTAGGATCTGCAAGGTTTTTTAAGTACCCAGCATATGTGACCTAGCCAAGGATGGCAGATACCTCGTGGAACTGATGGATTATTTGAATGGCAGACTTGAAGGTTTCAAATGGTGTGGGATGCAATCCCACCCTCCACAAGCAATAAGAGACCCTCAAGCCCCTGACTCATCTACAAACTCTTACACGGTGGCACCTCAGCCTCAGACTGGATCTTGCCCTGGGTAACTTTGTGAGCCCTATGAAAACTACTCCCATTACTGACAACAAGATCCTTGTGTTTAAGCATATGACAGCCTGGAGTTTTGAATCTTTAACCTTCAGGAGAAAAGATGATCAAGTCTGTCCACATAGATATGTACAAAATTTACCCAAACTGACCTCACCTTGAAGTTGGCACTGCCATAGATAAGTAGGCAGAATGTTGGAAAAGAAGTTGAATTAATACGAGAGGTGTTAATTCACAAGTTCATCTATTTTACAGCCAAGAGGAATGCTCATCAACATCTACCATAGTGACTTTAGATTATTTGTTGCTGTTGATATTTGCAGCTACAGCAAACATACAGGAGGCAGTAGGACTATTTCAAAGATTATTATCAGCCAAAGATAGTTTATCATACTTTTATTTAAATTGTACCAGCTTAATGATTTTCATTGCCAAAAATGTTTGTTAACTTTCTACTGTGAACTTGAGTTCATTATGAAAAAATTGATAAGTTGTTCCTTATTAAAGATCAGATTCTTTGGATATACTTCACAGTCATAGCCCTCACTTCAATTTAATTTTTTCAGCTTCTTCAGTGTCGTTAAAAAGCATGCTTTCCAAACTTTGAATGATTTTAATCCTATTTTTATAGACTTTTCCTGCTGACAAGTCTTTAAGATCCTGGCAATAGGAACTTGATTAATTTGGTTTTTACTCTCATTAAAGTTTTACCAATCACACCTGGCCTTAAGCTGCAATTCCAGAAGAAAAGAAGTCTCCCTTAGATCTGGAGCTACATCTGCTATTCCTTCATTGACATCTTAGATATACCAGGTATTCATGGCTCAAAAGACACTAGATTCCTCTTTCTGGGGAATGAACACAAGCTCAAGAAAGATTGGGAGTATTGCCTGTATTACCTTCAGAATTAGCATAATGTGCCACTCCTGTATTGTGTGTGTTACACGTGTGAAAACAGCCTTTGTTTCCAGGCTACAGCTCAGCAAGGGCTTGACTGGTTACCTGTAATGACCAAAAGGTTGTGCTCCAGTAAGAACCTTCTGAAATAGACTCACATTTTCTACAGCTGGGATTCTCCTCCAGTTGTCTTGATAGCTCAGCTTCAGTAGGAAAATTATCTTAGATCAAAGTCTTAGAACTGGAAGATTAAAGATCTATTACTTTGGTTTACTTACTTTTCTGCTAATATTCTTGACACTCAAAGCTTTCATTGTCAACAAATACAGGGGTTTTTCTTTCATATTTCTGTTTTGCTTCATTTCAAGACCACTATTTCTTGCACTGTCCTAAGTGGACAAAGAGAAGAAATTATTACTCAATTCTTTGAAGCACAATTGTACATATTTGAACACTGTTATCATGTCTCCCCTTCATCTTCTCTTCTCTAGACTAAACAAACCCTCTTCTCTCAATCTCTCCTCCGAGGTCACATTTTCTAGACCTCAGATCTCGGTGCTGGACACTGTCTAATGGCTAAATGTTCTTCCTGATGTGTGGGTTCCTAAAACCCAGAAAAGCTTTATAAAAGGATTAATAGTGTGGGGTAAAGGGATTACAAGTCTTACACTGAACTTATCTTCTGTGTATTCTTTACTCTTTTTTTTTAGGAGAATATGACATCATGTTCTCAGCATCTCCTACAGGAGATGGCCAAAATCAGACTGTAAAAGTATTTTTAAGAAGGAGTAAAATGCCAGCTGAGAATTTTTATTAGTATTTGGCACTAGTAAAGAGTTGAATCACATACAAGACCATGAGCATTTCTCTTAGTATTAGAGTTATATTTTCATGACATTCTGGTTTTCTATTAAACAAAAGTCATCCTCAAGGGAAAAAAAAAAAAAAAAAGGCAGAAGCATTAGGGTTGAGTAAGACTGAAAAAGCATTTTATATAGCAAATAAAATTAATCTAAGTAAAATTTCTTAAATATTAGTTTAAGAAAACAATTTGTTATTCTTTTTCCTGGAAGTATTTTAACAACAAAATTTCCCCATATTAGAGATAAGTATATTTTCATTTTTCATATTAAGTATCAACAGGATTTCTGCTTTGCCACAGCGCTAAAGCTTGGCATGTAGAAAAAAAAAAAGTGTTACTTTTATGTATTATTAATTTTTAAAACAATTGACCTCTGAAGATATGTAGGTGATTGCAATAGCTTTCATCTTGAATGATGTCAAGAAATAAATTTATTTCTTAAATCTCAATCTTTTTCCTAAAAAAAAGGAAATTAAAGAAATTTGCACATGGAGAAAGGGAAATTGCATATGGAACAAAAGGTGACTCATTCACCTACTCCATGTGTGTTCACTTGTTATTTTGACTGTAGTGCAAAACTGAAATGTAACGTTTCTGCTGCATGTTTGTTGTAAACTTTTCTCTCTGACATGTATATAGTATTATCCAGTGCTCCTATTTAACTACAGATTACTTTAACCTTAATCTATGCACATAGAATGAACACAAAAGAATTTGACTCAATACATCTTTCCACAACTATTTTAATGTGAAATGGCAAGCTTAGCCCTCAGTCCTCATCCTTGTCCTTCAGACACTGATACATATGGCTAACTATGTCCATATGAGTGGTCCCACTAACTTCAGACAGGACTTTCAGATGCTCTGAAGTCACTTAACTCAATCCTGCCTGTCACTGGGAAGCATTATGGATCTGACAGGGAGGACCGAGGAGTGAACCTGCCACGCACTGAACACATCGTGGTCGAGCAGGAAGAGGGGGTAGGTTGCGTTTCTTGAGCTGAGTCTCAGACTCAGTCAGGGGTCACTGTTCTGGGTATAAAAATCCCAGAACCCAGCAGTCTGTATTAAAGCATAGATAACTAGTAAGGATAATTTAAACTTGTGCTTTGCTTTACTTTTTAGTCACTTAATGCAAACTGTGCCATTAAGAAGCAAAGATTTCTTGTTTCTTAAAATCAGAGGATTTATAAAACCTGTTGCTTTCTCTGAATTTTTAGAAATGAAATTACAGAAATGGTGTTACAACTAGTCCCAGTTCAACATCAGATACACCTGAACTAAGGCCTCTCTTGACATATTAAGGAGACAATTAAAATGCAAATAAAATATTGTATTATACTGATATTATAAGAGCAGAAAAGACACTGGACTTTTGAGGTTCTATCCACTTATAAGTAATTATAAAGCAATTATTAATTGCAAGTATGAATGGATTACAAGACACCATTTCTCTAAGTAAATTTAAACAGTACCCTTGATCTCTATCAGGAAGTCTTTTTTTCTGTTAACTAATAACACATTGAAGCCAAACTTTTCACTGCCATCTGTTCAAATGGAAACATGTGGTAGTAGAGCTCTAATACTGTGCCCTTGGTAAAGATATACCTTGGAGATTTCTTTTGGAAAACTTCATCGTTAGCAAACAATTTGCGGGCAGTTAATTTGCTCCCTTGCTGGGCTTTGCATTCCCACGTGTGAAATGTGCTATTCTGATGGTAACGTTAAATTAAACGAATGTACACAGGACCGTATTTACATAATATGGATCGTATTTACTCTGTGGGAAACTCAACTGTCCTGCAAAATGTCATTATTGAACAGAACTGAGAGCATTTCAATTTATTTTTGTTGTTCTTGAGTTCTTCCTGTAGCAGAACAGATTGTAGAACGAAACGTCCTCTTCCTGCACCAGTCCAAGCCTTATTCCATCGCAGAAATGAAAAACACCTTCAATATATGCAAATACACATGGAGCCACACACACTCATCTTACAGTATAAATTCTCAGGGGGCTATGCAGACTGAAAAAGCATAATTTATTCACACCATAAACACATTTCCTTTGTTGTTGTGGTCTTTTTCTTTTTGCTAACAATCACAAAACAAACTATTTTGAGAACATTTTCAAAAAGTAATGCCAGATTTTGACACTCACGGTAAACAATGTGTTTCCTCAAGCAGCAAAGTTCTTCTCCTGTGAGTATGGTCATCACAATTTTACTAACTAAAAAATTGAATAGATAGAGCAATAAATAAATTTTGTGATCAAAGTTTTTTAACAGTAAAAGTTATTTATTTTAACATCATAGAGCTTATTGACCATGTTTACCAAAAGAAAATGAAGATTTAACAATAAACAAGCATTCTGCAAACACTGTTAAGTGTTTTAACGGTAAGAAAAAATTATTATTCAAGCCCTGAGATTTATAAATTAATTTAACAGATCACCTGGTCATTACCAAAATAGTAGTTCGAGAAATTGCGAAAATATTTAAAATTTATTTAAAACTTTCTGTTCCACAAAATAAGTGCCACAGCTATGGTTACAGTTCTCAAGTCATTGCCTTCCAGACCTACTTTTTGTATGTGGGGCAATGCAGCCCTTTCTTTTATGTCAAATGTTTGGGCCCAGCCCTGCACCTGCCAAAACATCACCTGCTTGCACCCCTTGATGAAGACCATTGCTAGCAGGGGAAACTAGGGGAAGGAATATAACAAGAGCAACCTGCAGGAATATTTCTTTTGCTCCATCTTAATTCCATTTGTCCACAGTCAATAGCTTAAAGGCTTCCAGAGAGGACAGTCTGTAGCTGCATTTCCAAATCTAATTCTTCCATGACTTTTTAAAACCCTCTACATTTTTTACTTATCTTAATAGTTGTATGCAACAATAAGTTCCATGTTACAGGGAAAGTCTTTCTTTGGCAGCCTTTTTTAAAAGTTCATTATATGAAAGCAGGACATATTCTCATTTGCTGTAACTGTAGCTTTATGATAGAAAACTCCCATACATTATGTTTTCAGAAGAACATTAAAAGTCTCTCCCTTTTGTAATAATGCAACTTTCTGTGGTAGCAGAATTTCTACCACACAAGGGCTCGTGTCTCTGATGAGGTGTCACTCCTGAGTGACATGACCTAGAGAAAATTGTCCCTGCCCATGTCCCTTGATCTTCAAGGTCTCTTCCAGCCCCATTCATTCAGTGATTTTATGACTACCTTGCCCTTTCCTTGCAGGCTGACTTGCTATGTTTGCCCATGCAGCTGTGCTTCCTTCCTGTTTGGCACCTATACTCTCAGCCATCTTCATGGAAATGTTCCGTGTTTTCTGTAGATTGGGAAGTGAAGAAGAAGTAAAGCACCATTGGGGTGCAACCTTGCGTCTTAAAGACAGTGAAACATTCACTGAAATGAAAATGTTACTGGGAACATATTTTTCTTAATGCATAGAGTGTGGTTTGGGCAATTTACGTGAGAATATGCAGAGAATCTTTTTATGAATTCAAGTTTTCTTCATAGAAATGTTCCAATAAATACATTAAGTGCATAGTCTTACAAGGAATTTAACTGAAAACTGCCTTTACTGAATACCATTTCTGCAACTTTTGCATATAAGGTTATCTTGTTTTGATTTTAAGTGATATCCTTGACATTTACAAACAGAACTTTCCAGCAAAAGTAACAGTTGAAAAAGCCACATATTTCTCAAAGCCGAGCTGACCTAACACAATGTTAGACTGAAGTTACATTTACATGACATGCTGTTTTGTTTGTTTTCAGTGGGGTTACCATCTTATAACAACATTTGGAAATGATAAAAGGATAAAGTGAGGACCCCCTGTCTGTTTATACTAACACTGTATATTCATAAACAGGAACGAATCAATGAGTACAAATCCCCTTAATTGTTTTATGGCTTTATTTATTTTTACTGCATTTTATGTATCCCAATGAGAAGCACTAGGTTATTAATCATGTAGTAAACCATATTATGTATTAACAGAACTGTATGTAAAACGCCTTCCAGTTTGTTTGGCTGCCAAAGAGATTACTCTAAATCATCTATAAAATAACTCCACTCCCAGTATTTATTATAAATTGGCTAATATCGCCAGTGTATTTATGGTATTTTCTAAAGTCATTTGTCATCATAGAGAATATATAACAAATAATGAAGATCTGAAATATTTCTAAGATCTCAAAATCCTGCAATTCTGGTACTATTCTTAGGAAAGTTTCTTAGCTAAAACCTAAATCAGCCTCTGGGACTGTCAAAAATTATATTTGTATTAGAACCTTTTTCAGAAGAATGTGGAAAAGGGATCATAATGTAAGTGAGAGACTCTATGCTGTCTTTGTGAGCAACATTCAGTTAGGTGAAAAATCTTCACATGGTAGGAATAGAATTTAGTCTGAGAGAGAATATACTGAGCATCCTGTGTGCATGTGATGCAGATGGACTGGTGATAATTATACATGTATTATGGTGGGTTTAGGTAGACATGAAAATAGCACATTGAGCTCGGAATTTTGACATTTACCATACAGGAACTCACACTGATTTATTTGAAGCAATTAAATATATAATTTAATAAATCATGAACTGGTTCGTATATAAATAGTATCTGTTCAGCATTACAGGCTGAACTGTATTATCTGGCAGAATAGGACATTTTGCCTTAGAAGGCTGGTTTGCTACTAATCTATTGACCCAGAGCATCAGGCTTTGAGGTGCACAGCAATAAATGTTTTAACAGTGAACAGGAAAACCATATAAGAGCTTTGATATAAAGTAGAGAAGGAACAATAATGAAACCAGATGAAAACTCAGGGTTGTTTTTAGAAAATGTGAATGTAATCTCCCAAAATATTAAAACTATTAGGATAAATAACCTTTCCTGTAAAAAAAACCACTGTTGGATGTTTAACAGCAAGATAGCTGGACTTCATTTTTGTGCAATGCTGTCCAGCTTTCACCAGGTGTTGAAATTGTTATTTCAAAAAGAGAGATACTTTTTTACTTCTTGCACACTACCATTGTGACCAATTGAAAGAAAGCAATCTTCACAAATTGATTTGCTCTGGGAAGAAAGAATTCTGTTTGGGTGTAGAATGGAAAGTCACATTTTTATAGCTCTGACTCATTACAATGTTTGATCATTCAAATAGAGTAAAGGATCATTTACTGTATGATAGAGCCAATTCTTACTTCAGAGGTATGGAATAAATTAGTTCTTGTCTGCCTGGGTAACCAAGGCACCTGTGATGTCCTCATCACTGTAACACTGGCAGTAGTGTTTGCTACCTTTGTATGGTTCTTTTCCTAAACTTATTTAACTAAAAAATCATTCTTATTTTGTCATCAAATCATGCATTTCAAGTATATCTTCAAATTTTTAGATTTTGGTAGCATCAGTGATCAATTAAAGTGAACAGTCAAAGAAATTTAATTTTAAAATACTGTGGATTAATCTTTAAATATAAATACTTCAGGAATAAAAACAGAGGAGATTATTCCAATCAATTACAGCTCAGCATTACAAGAAATTTTGAATTTACATAGCAAATCTTCACAACAAATAATATTAAGTGAGAAAAATCTGTTTACTGACATCTCTGAAGCAAAAAATGAATAAACTAAAAAATTTGAAAACTTTAATTCTGATCTATTTACTTAGTTTCAAAACAAACCATAAAGAACCTAGCACCATCTCTGACATGTTTCTTCACTTGTAAGAGAAAGAGTCTTATTAATTACTGTGCACAATCTTCTGTTCTATAAATACCTTTTTTTCTGAGAATTTTTGGCTCATTTGATGCACAAAGGTCATTAGTGGCTTGTCTACATAACTAATACTTTGTAACTTTGACTATGTCACAAAAGTATAATTTCTTTTTCAGTTGGCTGGTTAAATAATATACATTTAGTCACAATGGAAATTAGAAGCCCTGACAAAAAAAAAATATAGAATTTGTGTTCGGAAATCCATTCTTTCGGGAGTTCTTGCTGGGAAGGCCCTGCATGCATGCCTGGGATTCTGCACAGAGTCAGTGTAAAATACTGTTTCCACCACTGCTAACATCCACATGGTTGCAATTGCAATGGGCTGAGAGAGGAAGCTCTTCAAATACCAATGAAAACATCACCAAGCAACTTCTTTCCCACATAATGGAATGACTTCATCTTATTTTACTAATGTATGTTCATTTATGTTTGTTCTTGGTCCTTTGCACTCTATTGTACCAATATTCTTGGCACTGGAGATGCAGCCTCAGGTAATGGTTGCACTTGGTGCAGAGATCCTCAAGAAGTCAGCTGGAGGGGATGAGAGTTTCCCTGACAGGCCTATGCTTGAGGGATGGGAAGCAGAACACATTCCTTCCAGCACAGGACAGTGACACCTGGGCAGCATCACCTGCACCCTGCTGACAGGCAGAGCTAAGGTGTGGTCATCCACCATGGGTGTGGTGTCACCTCTGCTGGCTTGGCACAACCCTGATGCAAAGACTAGATGATTTAGAAGAGATATTAGATGATTTCACAGTGCTAGAGTTATATAAAGCTGTCTTTATTTTTGCATATTTGAGCCAGCATCACAGATGTTCTAAATTTATTTAAAGACATTGGTGCTGTGATTCTGATCTTTTGGTTTCCTAACAGTTAAATTCCACTGGAGCTGCTGATATGCAAGGGTGCATTAACAAAAGGAATCCAGCTAAAGCTGTGCTTCCCAATCTCTCTCACCCATCTTTGTACCTTTAAAAATATTTGTATT
The DNA here is from genome assembly GCA_013400575.1 of Peucedramus taeniatus. Taxonomy (NCBI): domain Eukaryota; kingdom Metazoa; phylum Chordata; class Aves; order Passeriformes; family Fringillidae; genus Peucedramus; species Peucedramus taeniatus. The sequence goes on from WBNO01009267.1 coordinate 38,083, forward strand.
TCTTAAAAAGAAATTCCACTTGATGTTGGAGGGAATAAAAAGTTTCCAAAACACATGATTTCCCCAGACTTATTTTGTTTCCGTCAAATGTAGAACAATGCTCAGAGCTGAACTGGAATAGCAAGTGTCTTTTATTTGAAAAGAATGCTTACATTGTTATATGCAGTGTTGAGTCTGCATAATAGGAAATCATGAATTTTTGCATCCCAGATCACTAAAACACTCAAGCATTTGCTTAAAATTAAACATGTGGCTAAGTGCTTTTCTGACTTCTAGCACTAATAAAGATGCAATCTGAGTAGGTAACCAGCAAGACCTGTAAGATTTTCAAGTCTTTATTCCATGGGTCTAAGCTGGTGTATAGCAGCAGAAGGTTTCAGATTCCTGGTAGAAGCTTGTTTAGAGATCTCTGATACTTTTAATGGCTTACAGAGCTGTAGAATTGTATCCATTTAATTCATTTCCTCAGTTTTCCTTTCAAGAATTTCTTCTGTGAGCTTTAGATAGCCATTGAGGGTCAGTTACCAAAGGCATCTAATAAGATTTATAAAAAATTCCTTAGCAAGCTGAACATCCTTAAAAATATTTTTAGTATTATTTGTGCACTTTAAAAATCTAGCCCAACATATTTAGCCCATTTCCTGGGTTAAAATTATTATAACACTTGTAAATATAACCTAAGTCACATTATCCCATTGATCATTTTGACCAAATATCATTAACATCATTAATAACTACCAAATTTTCATGAGATTTGGCATAGTATTTTTAAAAATACAGAAATAGATGTGGCATAACTATCTAAAATAATAGTTAGAATAATTGTCACAGTAATATCTTCATGATAGCATGGTGATATTCAGAGTCCAATATTTAGAATTATTGAACATTTTAGCCTGGAAGGGATTTGAGGAGGCCAGTGGCACTTCATGCAAGAGATAGCATCAACATAAGAGTAGGTTCCAAGGTATTTTGGGGACCTGTTTGCTCTTGCTTCACTGTGGGATATATATTAGGGAATAATGAAACATTAAAATGGTTTGGGTTGGTTGGGACTTTAAAGATTATCTTGTTCCAACCTCTCTGCCATGGGCAGGGATGCCAGTCACTAGACCAGGCTGCTCAAAGCCCCATCCAGCCTGGCCTTCAACACTTCCAGGGATGGGACAACCACAGCTTCTCTGGGCAGTTCGCTGCAGTGCCTCATGACCCTCACAGTAAAGAATTTCACCCTACTATCTAATCTAAACCTGCCCTCTCTCAGTTTAAAATCTTTGCCCCTTGTCCTGTCACAATCTGCCCTTAGAAAAAATTCCCTCTCCCTTGTTTCATAAGTCCCTTTTCAGCACTGGAAGGTGCAGTAAGGACTCGCTGGAGCCTTCTCCAGGCTGAGCAGCCCCAGGTGTCCCAGCCTGTCTCCATAGGAGAGATGCCCCAGCCCTGGCATCATCTCCATTGCCCCTCTCTGGACTGGCTCCAACAGGTCCGTGTCTCCCCTGTGCTGGGACCCCAGAGCTGATGCAGCCCTGCAGGTGGAGCACCACAAGTGCAGAGCAGAGGGCAGGATCCTTCTCTCAGCCTGCTGCCCTCACTGCTGGGGAGGCAGCCCAGGATGAGGAATTGCTGAGGCAGATCTCTGATCCTCAGTATGTCATGGGAGTAGGGCTGGCTGTATCATTGCTTCCTGCTTATGCACCTTGTTCTCTTTTGTGACTTAGCCCTCACTTCCCTTGTCACTCTTCCTGGAATATTCCACAGTGTTGAGTAGCGCAGAAAATGGTGCCTCCCTTTTGCAGCACATAAACCTCAAATTGTATTCATATTATTTCCCTTGCTCTAATGCATTGCAAACTCACTTACAATGCTCTCTCCATGATTCTGGCTCCCTTTGATTATTAGGTCTAATGTAATTTTTCACGTGACGGCTTTGTATATTTTCCAAGATGAATCTCATTTTGTCATTCTTCCTGTTCATCTTTCTAATATTTCTGCTGATCTGTTCCAAAATTTATTGGTCAGTGTGAACCTTGGATCCATATCCAGGTTCCTTTTTACTATCTGTCTTTCATCACCTTTTGCAACTCCACCCTCTTATTCATCATAGAGGACTTTCATTAACGGGTGACTTATTTCTTCTAGATCATTCGAGAAAATGTTAAATAAAACCATACTGAATACGGATCCCTAAAGTCCCTCACTAGGAAAAGACCTTCCCACAGATCTATACTTCAATATTTTGTCTCCTGCTTTTGTTTATAGTCTTTCAGCCACTTTTCATTCCATAAGATAGTGCTCATGCCCTAGAAAATTTAAATTAATTCAGCATTTTCTATCAACTAGTTTCCACATCCTGGGCCAAACTCTTCCCCAGTTATTCATGCCCGCACTTCTTGATGTCAGTGGGATTACATACAAGCAATGTATGAAGGAATCTTTTCTTTCCTCTCAATTACAGATTTTGAGTTTTGTTTTACAATAATCTGTAATTTGAAAATCAGTATATCTGTTCTCTGCATTTTCTGTGAGCATATTGCAAACTTTTATCCAAGTAGATAGAATAATCTGATTGTGCCAAAATATTAAGAAAATATTTTCTTAATCTCTGAAGTGTGGGCTTAATTTGTGATAAAAAAATGATGAAAATTGAACTCCCTTTTTACATACAGGAATAATTATATACATACATATATACATTTATTAGAAACAAAACATCTCTTTATACAATCTTGTTTATGGCAGTAAAAATTTTTGAAGCTGAATTATCTTTTGGAAGAGTAATGCCTATATTCAATTTAATATTTGGAACTTTCTGAAGTAGTGAAATGAAGTTGGGTTTTTTCTCCCAACTTCTTGTGTGTTGGAACAACTTCACTGTCATTATATGGATCTGACATACTACAGAAGATGCATCTCAAAATATTTTAAGTGACAATCTGAGAGAGATGGAATCTGAGTCAGAAATCATAAAATTTACCATAAGACCAGCCAACACAATGCCTTTTTAATTAGCATCCTATCTTGATACTTAAATAGTATCCCCAATTAGTATTAATAAAACTTGTCTAAAACCAGATCTAGCTGGAATGGCTGAGAAGTCTGTTGGTAAAGTTCCTAGGTCACTGATTAAATCCAGTACAGATCAGTAATGACTAAAAACTATGTTTGGAACCAAACATGGAACATTTTGGTTTATTCAGCTTAGTATCCAGTACAAAGGTGACAATATAATTAAGAAAGACATATTTAAAGCTGTTGTTACCCTTGGGAATATCTCAACAGAATACAAAGCTCAGAAGAGACTTTCCTGTGATCACAACAGAGAAGTCACAAGTTGCTAGATGAAAAATATTAGCAAATAATCTTGCCCAGCTGGAGTCTCCTCTTTCTGTGCTATGTTCATCAACACAAGTCAGTTGAATTAGGCAAAAAAAATCATCATCCATGGGTCTTCAAAAACATCTATCGCTTCTCCTTAACTACATAGGGAAATTAGTCACTTATTTTATAGAAAAGTCTTCATTTGGAACCTTAAATTTGAATGCAAATCATGGGCCTAAATTAGGGAATCTGAGTCCAGTCGAGTCCAAAAGAATTTTTAGATGTGTCTATTCACATGAACAACCCCACTCCACTTAATTAAATGTTTAGGTTCTGTGTTGAAAGTTTCTTTCTGTGAGGAAAGGCAAGCAGACCAGTGTGCTTTCATGAGTTTAGTATTCACCCATTAAACATAAAAAAAAAAAAAAGTGATTCAGCTGACCAGAGGCTAAAAAGTTGTGTTTTATGATAGAAACCTTTTCAATAAGTGACATAACAAAAACACACAGGAGAAAACCTTCCTTTTTTCCTGGATATCCTACTCAAAGAGATCTCCTTGTGTGAAAGGTAGGTAAGCATCACCTCTGGCACCATCACCTTATCCTCACTCTTCAGTTTTTAGAGGTGCTCACATATCTGTTGGGATGGCATCTAAATTTCAATGGAACTGAAACACAGGCTTGTTTTACATCTTCCCAGACTGGAGCACTTGCAGGATGACCAGGAAGTTAGGATGTCCCAAATTAATCCCTAGTCACTTTTTTTTAAGGAAAAAAAGAAAAAATGTGTTTGAAAAAGGAGAGAAAAAGAAGAAAAATAAAAAAATAAAGAAAAAAGAAAAAAAAAGAAAAAAAAAAAAGGAAAAGGAAAAGAAAAAGAAAAAAAAAAAAAAAAGAAACTGCTCCTAGAGCAGGTATAAGATAAATATACCAAAGCCAAAGACATGAAACAGACACTGCTCAGGTACACAGCAGGATGCCTGTTTAATGTCCACTTTGTACCTATTGCTTGTACAAATAGAAAGCAGTGGCTTCAGACACAGCCTTCACTTTACCTGCTCCGATATTGAACAGACCTACTTTGCTACAGGAGACAAGAAGCAGTGGAAGTACAGGTGCTGAGAAATAATAGCCACAGGAAAAACCTGGACACACAAAATCAAACCAGTGAAACTTGGCTCTCACATCTTGGAGAAAATCAGCCCAACCCCTTATGTTCTGCATCAGATGCAGGAATCCATTTATATGCACACAGACACACAGGACCATATATATATATATATGTACGTGTGTATGCATGTAGAGGAAAGGATAGAAAAAGGAATGCAGCTTACAGCCTATGTCATTTTATTAATCTAGTTGGATTTCAGTGCTGGTTTGATTGTTTATTACCCCTTTCTTTTTTTCACTGACATCTTCTTCACATCAATATTCTAAAAATATGTTACCTTTATAAATGATAGCTTGAAATGAAATTTCAAAAACTGCCTATATTATATCAGTTAATTGTCCGGTGACTGTGGAGAAATGAAACCAGAACTATGTATTTCAAGTAATGCCCAACACATGGCAAACATCAAGTGAGGAATGCAAGGCCTATGCTAGTGAAGAATGCAATAAATATAGGCCAGATCATAAACACTGCTATAATAAGACAATTGAGGAAGAAGATTTGGAAAGATATAATTGATTTCTGTACCTTTTCTTGTGCAGGTTGTGCAGGAAATGGATAAGCTCAAAACCATCACCTCCATGTCTAGCTTGACATAAGCTTTTTGAGCTCAGTATTCTTGACTTTGAAAAAGGGAGAAATGTTCTCTCCACAGCTCAAGTTAATCTGAAGAACTCTGGCTTGTGTTATGCAGGAAATAAGAGCTAGATGTTTACAGTGCTACCTCTGGTCTTGAAAATCTGTTAACTTTGAAATGACCTGTGTTTCACATCATTTAAACATGGTAATCCATGTGTTGTTTGCTTCTGCCATCCACCTTACTCACTAAGACTGTTTCAGAGAGTTAAATGGGGATATCATAGAGCCCATTTGAACTTTTATATTTCTCAGCCCAAGGCTAATAATTTAGTAGTGATATAAAAAACAACTGACATTGTTTCAGAATAAGAATTACATAATTAGGCCCTGGACTGTAAGATCTTCACTGTAAACTTGTCTTATCCCTTATTTCATTATATCATCAGTTTTTTGAATACCAGTAATGAAATGTGAATAAAACAGGGAATATTATGCCAAAGCAAATGTTCACTCTTTGTACGTTTTTGCTGATCAACAGAATTGGAAGCTGTGGCTTTATATTAGTTGAACATATGCTGCATTACTATGCTTCAAATTCTAGCTTTGCTTGGTATAGATTTTGATTGCTTTAATACATACCAAAAGAAAATTCTATATTGAAAGGGATGTTGGACTCCGGTAATAAGGATTGTTTTATCAACCTGACAATATGAACAATCCAGAGGTTCAGCTCTAATAATCCCCTATATTTTTACAGAATAAAAAAAATATATATATAAAAATAATATCTGTGGTCTCCACTAATCATTCCACAGTTTAGTAGCTGCTGACAAGCACTGAGTCCTTCCATGAAGGTTCTACCATCTTTAACCCTGTCCACAAGAATTGCTTGTATATTAGTCCGAGATTTCTAATGGCAAAATTAGGATAATGGATAACTGGACCTTGCTTCACCTTTCCACCTCCTAAATGATTCTCTGTATGTGCTATATGACAGTATTGTAAACTCTCTGTAATAAAACTTACACAGAATATACACACAGAGTGAGGGTTAATTTTAATCTTTCTAAAATGCTTTGAAATTCTCAGATGAAGAGCAGCCACAATACCTGGAAAACATCAAGCTTTTTCTATTCTTAAAAATAAGCAGAGAAATAGACAAGATGTACTGCACACAGAGAGTATTGCCATGCCTATTTCTGGTTTTACGTAAAACCTTACATGAAACCTTTTCCTTCCAAGGACAAATGTCCAGTATAGGTAACATCAGGGGGGTTCCACTGACCTAGTGTACTGGAGGTGAGGTGGGCAAAGTCCATCATTCAGTGTGAGGTCACGTGTACCTGGCACTCACAGAAAGAGCAAAATATCTTTGCTTTCAATGCTTTCAAGGTCAATGCGTTCATATTTTCTCTAGTTAAATACAATCCAGCAAGTGAAAATACACATTCAATATGATATCTTCTGGCTCCCTTCAGTTCAGATGGATACTCCTTTGCAAATACGTCCCATTTTTGATCAGAAAAAGGTGTTTTGAGCTTGCAGTATTTCTAGTTTTACCTAAGCTTGAAATCTTAGGTTCTAAGCTTTTCCACTGACATCAAAGCAAAGCTCCTCTGACTTCTAAGCGGCCAGTTCAGCCCCAGAGCTGCCTGTAGGAAACACAGAGAGACAGCTGAAACTTGTGTTCCCAAGCCTAAAGGTTTTCATCAAAGCTCCAGGAAAGAAAGTGTTTCAGCAAGGGCTCATGTCACCTCGCATCAGTCGAGACTGGACCTTCAAGAGGGGACACAAGTCATCCCTTGCTCTGAGGCTGTGGTAGAGATGGGTAGAAATATCTGTCTCTTACTTTCAAGAACAAATTATTGAACTGAATAAGGTCAGAATTGAGCAAGAAATTTAACTCTCCTCACAATCATGTATTGCATGGGCCAGGGGTCTAAGCGCCCTGAGTGGTCAGTGAGAATGCAATCAACAAAATCAAAGGCACCCAGAGACATTCAGCTTCCTCCAGGCTAGGGACAGATTCAGCTGCCTAGACACAAGCTTCTGGTGCCTTTTGAAACACTGACAGACCTGATACCACATTATGTGACACCTCCACTCCCTAGACTAGCATCTAGGTGGTAGCAAGTGAGGTGTCCACAAAAGCATCATGCTTTGGTATGTATGTGTCTGAGTACACAGCATAAGCAGATGAAATCAGTCTCAGCTTCTATTTCTCCATGTTGGAAGAAAAAATTTAGAAGATGCTCTCAAGAATTGTTAATTGTATTAAATGTATAAGAAGTTTTAAATGACAGTGAAAATAGGTTCCATTCAACTCTTGTGGCTGCTGTGCCTTCTGGTACAGATGTTTCTGAGTTTCACTATGCCAAATAAATCCTGACTATTATTCCATTGAATACTTAAGGAGTGAGACTCAACAGCAGGCCATTTCTGTTACAAACAATGACTGACTCAGCAAGGGGAAGTTTGAGCTGGATTTGCACAAAGAAATAAAGAAAAAGGCATGGGCTATCAGAAAGCAGAGTTTCTAGAAAGATATTCCAGTTGTCTTAAAGCTTTGACAAATAGATTGCAGAAATATATTTCCTGTTCCAGTTATTTAAAACTGTCATTTACATGTAATCATTCCAAAGTTTGGCATCAAAAAAAAAAAGTGAAGACAACAATATCATCCTGCTCAGCAGCATGGCTAAATAATTTCTGGACATACATACATAAGGTATAATTAAAACTTTTTCAGAATGACAATCCACATTGAAAAGAAATTTAATATATGATGCTTAGTTTCTCTGAAATGCTATATTTCAGGTTTTTTCCCCATCATTTGCTGACACATGTGGAACATGTGAGTTTATAGTCACCCTGTCAAAAAGTTGTCCTATAGTCTCTTTAGCCATAAGCATATTTAATCCTGATTTCAAAACCTGCTGAGGTCCTGATCTCCATTGTATTAACTTTTTTCCACATTCTGGTTATCACTGGCATCAAAGTGCAGGGTAAATATACTCTGACTTGAATACATTAGCACAATGTCTGACCACTGTGGAACCAGATGGAAATCTGGTCAGAAAAAAATAAATGGTAGAGAAAAGTCTCCCAAAGCTGCAATTGTAGCACATGCAAAAAACCACATAACCTCAGCACCAGTGCTTGTTTTCAGACAGATATGGAAACCTCGTACTCCACCTCTTGCAGTCAGTAAGCTGTTTAAGAAAGGCCCAAAGTTCATCTGTCAGTTAAATTTTCTCAGACCTTTGGGCTGTCCATATTCCTCAGTGACCTCATGAACTTTAGCCATCAGGATACACTGCACCTCGCTGAAGGTACCACTTACACATACCTTTAGATTTTGGATTTGCAGCATCAACTCTCATGGCATGAGTTACAAAATCATATGATTGTTGGACAAATTTTGATAATAGGTGGGCTAAGTTTGACTAAAAGAGCTGAGAAATAAGTTGCTCTGAAACTCAGACAGATGTTCTGTGATGGGATATTAGTAACTCTGCAGATTGAACTTTGTTGAGGGAGAAAATGTTTATTTAAGACAAATTCAACTCATATAAGTCTCTCTGAGAAGAAACTACTTTCCCCCTTGCTTTGGTTCTGAAGATGTTGCTTTCAGACCAAGAGGTTTTAATGCAAGTTGAATCTATGGGAACATATAAAGAGCAAAAAAAAAAAAAAAATACATTTAATCTCTAGGTGAGGGAATATACCCTAATTAGTTATGTCTGCTCTGATGTCTGGCTACCAGCTGACAGACCTGACAGCTGAGCTCTCTGAACCAATCCAAATTAGAAAAAGATTTGGGTTAGGGTCACTTTTTGAGTGGGCAAAGGTTGGGGCTGGTTGTTATTTGAACTGAACTAGTTCATTCATCTCTGGTTACCCATATGTCAATACAACAGATTCGCTTAATGCAACATGCCATGGGCTAGAATCTTTCTGCTTTGTTTCTACCTGCACATTTTCCTGGGCTGCTGCCAGGACATGAAGGCAATACTTTCTGGGACAGAAGGAAGTTCTGGACACTTCTGGAAGAGCTACAGAGGGCACTGAGTACAAACACTTTGGATGTAAAGCCTTCAAGCTTTGTGTGCTACAGGTCAGGTCAGAAGCTCATTTAAGTGCCTATGAACATCACAGTCTGTATGGAGATTGGGGATTTTTATACTTCAGACTCTCTGCCACTATTTACCTTTTGGGATGTACCAGAAAGACTCACAATAGAGAGTTATATAAAATGTAACCAAATCAGTAGAAATTCTTCTATCAATTTCAAAATAAACTGGTTTAATTCTTCATTTCCTTGGTCCAGGACAAAAAAACCCCAAAACACTAAACTGCACAATCACCAATCATTATTTAACTAAAAAAGTCCATTTTTCTTATCTTACCTTGATCTCTAAAATTCAGACTCTAAAAATTTAACTTTGTATCTTTATTATTAGTCTTGCATAGTGACTTCTGAAAAAATAAAGCTGCTCAATTCATAAATGAGAAGAAACATAATATCTGAGCGTCAACCTCGGTAAATTATTAGAGAAAATCCTGCATTGGATATAGAGCTCATAAATCCCCAGAACTACACCTAAAAACAAGGAAGAATGGTAAGAATCAGAACTGATAATCTGCTTTAAATTAGCATTGTATTGTCAAGATAGAGCAGGACTCCATTTTGAAGATAGGCATCATCATTATCTCACTACTATTAACATGAACACAGGTATTTTCTCTAAATAATAGGCATTTTTTCACTACTTTTTCTTTCTATTTCAAGGACTTAGGTGTGGGAATATTTGCATTACAGATTATATAGCAAAACAGGTATATATATTAAATAAATAAATTAAACAGTATCTACTATTGGCCCTTCCATGAGCAGTTCCTGGGCACTGTTTGGAAGTAGGCATGGGATGCATGGACCAGGGATTCTCCAGAGTCAGTGTGGTCAGTGTCCTCTGAACCCCCTGCAGAGTGAAGGACTTTGATACCTCTTTGTGCCACTGACCCCAAAGCCAGAGAACAGCCTGTATAGAACTTGTATAGATACAGACAGAGTCCTGGGAAATGCACCAGAGAGCTGTAAGTGCTCTGCAGTCCTATTAGGAATAAAAGGCAGATGAAATTAATATTTCAGGATTCCTATCACATGAAAAGAGCAGAAATTTTTGCAGCAAAGCATTTCCATTTTTACATTGACCGACTTATCCTCCTGAGGTCATAAAACAGACAAAGCATAAACAGGAAGTACAAGACTGTATATTATATATGGCATATTTAAAGCCTAGAAAGGATCCTTCATTTAAGATTTTTTCCTTTTTCACAGATGGATGACTGGGTGGTATTGTTTTGCTACCTTCCCTTAGCTCTTCACATCTGTCCTTTGACATGCTTTCCAAAACTTCCCTCCCCTGACCCAGTTCTCTTGCTGTATCCCATAGCACATGTGTAGGATGTGTATAAACTTGGCCATTAATTGTAAAATCTTGTCCACACACTTTAATAGAATTATGACCCATTACACTGCTGATTACTTACTCCTCAATACATAAGCTTATCATCTTCTTCCTTCTTGTGTTGTTGAAAAAGGTAACAGGGGTCACCAATATAAATTCCAAGCATGTAGACTCTGGATTTTCATCTGGCAAACATTACAAACTTCTCCCTTCGTGATTATTTTCTATCTTTTTTTTTTATGGTTTTAGAGCACTGCTCACTAGTTCCACTGATTATAAATTACAGGATGGGGAGAGATCTGATGAAAATATTCACCTTTAAGCAGCCCAGAATTTTATGTCTGTGAGAAAACACATATTTTTCATTGCTAACAGATGCAGCCCAAACCATAGCCAAACAACTGTTCATAGCACACAGATATACACCTATATTACACACATTGCATGTACATGTGAACACATATCCTATATTTTCACAATTATGCAGCTTTCACTTTATCATCACAAAAAAAAAAATTGATGAACAGTCCAGAAGATGCAACATTTCTCTTTGTAGCTGTCTGGAATGTCCAAGTGACAAAGAGAAATGGCCATGACATCAAAATGGGTCAAAATAATGGATGACAGTTGCAGAATTCTTTTTCCTTGTGCCAGAACTCCTAAATGCACCACTATTAGCATACCAGTACTCCCTAAGATCCACTTCATCTGCTGGAGATGGTACTGAAAAGACCATCATCTTCTGTTTTTAACTGGAAATTAATATTAAAGTTCTATATTTGGATGCCTCTTCACAGATAGATTCTTCAATTTCCACATATGAAAAATGGGGAATTATGATATTGACCTTGGTAGAGCACTTTGAAATACAAGGCAAAAAAAAAAAAAAAATTGAGAAAATCTGGCATTACTTTTATTTTTCTCTTACCATCTGTGGAGGTAAAAAAATGAATGAAAATTGATATAACAGAAATAAAGACAATGTGTTTTGATTATCTGCGTGGAGGGTGATATTTGCATGAGACCTTCACCAGTTTTCAAGAACAAAGACAACAAAAACTAAAAACCAAGAGTTTATACTGCACACCACTAGCATGTTTTGGGTCTGACTTAAAAGAGGGATTGTAGACCAGTTAACATTCTATTTTTGTTTGGTAGTTTCATCCAACTGTTGCTGACATGTAGCTAGAATTTGGCTTCTTGAGTCCTCCTCCATGCATGTCAAGATTTGAGACCTGGTTTTCCTGTTTTAAATTGGGCAGCCATCCTGGAAACCATAATAAAATGCAGCACTGCTGACAGACTTTCTCATGGAAAGTTGAACAAAATGCTATAGAAATTGCTGTATGCAGAGATGTTGTAAAAGCTTTCAGTGTCTCCTAAAAGTCCCTGAATGTTGTCTTTTTTTCTACCTTTCTGTGTTCCTTTCAGTTCTTTGCTATTTTTTATAAGCTTGCTTTTATCTCACAGTTTACACCGAAAAGCAGCCACTTGTGTCCAAGTCAGTGGTCGAGATCCCCTTCATCATAAAAATCAGTGACAAGCACACCTAGAGGACTATGTGGATCTGTGTCATACACATCTTTGGATGAGTTAAACCTTTTTTCTTTCCATTGGCTAATGAGGATGCTCAAAAGGCAGGCTCAAACTAGATGCCTTCATGTTTGATGGCTTGGTGAGACTTAGGTGAGAAAAATCCCACTCCTGGTTGCACATAATAATGTGAAAATCTTCACAGAAAACACAGAGAAGCAAGGTCCTGTCCGCCAACCTGGAAGCTCAAATCAAAGTGATGGACATAACAGAGAAGTGAGGGTATCCCAGCAAAGGCAAAAGTTATGGAAATAGCAGTACACAATTACTCATTTTAGGAATCCATCTGGTTAGGTGTGTTGTTTCATTTAAATGATGTGTAAATGCATTTACTTAATGGCCCTCATTTATACATTTATACATATCATGTGAGCACTGCAGCACACACGGTTTTAATTTGAAAACCTAAGGCACAAGTAGCAGACCTCACCTTTGCTGGATGCTGTCGGGTGTCAAAATCGAAAAGTTCAGCTTGTGCCCCTTCCAAGGTAATATAATACACACGCATCTGTGCACCCCGAGGTCTGCACACAGCTGCACAATGTTTTATGAGATGTTGCAGTGGCTTCTGCTAGACTTCCTGAAGTAAAACTACAAACAATCAAACCCTCCTTCCCCCACATCCCATTCTCTCAATCAAATGCCTGAGAAAGGTGATTTTTTTAAACCAGCTATGTCCTTTAAACACTTTTGCTCTCCAGAGCAGAAGTTACCTCAGTATTTACAGGAGAGCAGGATCCTGGGTATTTCAGCTTTGAGCAGAAGGAAGCCAAACTTCTTAGCTTTGGTTCAAAACAAAAGTTTCTCTCAATAAAGTCTAAATCAACCTTGGAAGGCAGAAATAAGTATGCTCCACTGAGCAGAAAAGCATGAGCTGACATTTAGAAACTGCTCACTGCTCTCCCAGCCACCCAGGAGAGAAATGATTCTGCATTAACAGAAAAAAAATGCAACCCTGAAAATTGATATCAATGTATTTACAAGAGGATATCTGCAACACAGTACAATGTCCTGCCAGTCTTCTTTTTTTATATTCTGAATTTTTCACTCAGCTTGTATAATTCTTTAACCAGTTCCAGGTCAATGAAAAAAAAAAAAAAANCCTTGGGTGCAAAGATATTTTAAAATTTTCTTTTTTCCAGAAAATGAACATGAAGTTGTCAGTACAATATTTTCACACTAAAGAGCAGGATGCATTAGAAATGAAACTAGTCACCATAAGGACTCCTCTGAGCCACCCCTCAGATGAATACATCCACATTAGTTTGAAAAATAATGCTTAATACAGTGTTGATTGTACTTTTTGTCATATAGGAAACCAATAAGGGACTCCTGTTATCAGATCACAGTTTCAGTGGTTAGACATCAGATGCACGAAATGATCAGTCCTGCAGCCCTTTCACAGAGCCATGGACTCTTAGTGTTAGACTGGGATTTCAAAAAAACCTTGGACAGAAAGTATGCAAATTCTAGTACAGTTACATGGGAACTGAAGGCATAATTGCACCAGTCTCCCCTGAAAATTCAAGCCTTGGTGCTCTTATACAGACATTTGTATTTTCACTCAGCAGTATCCACAACAATAAACTTTTAGGTGGAAATCCTTTGATGGTGGCCCTTCTCCTGGAAAATGACAGGGAAAGGAAAAAGTTCTGTGAATGACATACCCCCCAGTACCACTTCAGTCAGCAGAGCTCCTGCATAAAACTTGAAGCACAAAGTCATGGTGGTGTCCTGCTCTACAAATGTTAGCAGCCTGACTCTAAGGGATATACGATCACTCTTTGCAAGTGTTGCCCTGGAAACAATTTGCCTCTTGGCAGACACTGCATACTCATACAGGAAACTAAATTTAAATCCTTAGGCATAACATCTTGGTCATGCCTGCCCTTTTGTTTGAACTCCTTTAATAAAACTCTTGCCCTCACACTTGGCTGTACTAAACCCAAATATGATCTTTGCTTCCTCCTCATTATTAGTTCAGAGGGAACACTCTAGTAGTTATATGCGGGGTTATCCATTACCTAAAAAGAAAATGTGCCAACTTGGAGCTCTGTTCCCTGACTTACATGATGTTTACGCAAGGATTTTCATGCAACTGGTTTATAATGGCCATGTAATTTGCCTCTTCTGAACAGCTTTACAGAACGGGTATTCATCATCAACTCAGACTTTTCAGCGTACAGCAGGTGAGTCAGTTCATAGGTGAATTGGGAATAAACAACGGATCAAGGTGAAACATTTTAAAAAAGAGAGCTAGGCAAGCAGAGCTGGTGCAATCAATCAAAAATATGATTCTTAAATGAGTAGTTTCAGAGAGAGGTGATGACAAATGAATGGAAATGTTATGTACACAACTTAGACTCATACATGGCTGAAGGCATATAGTGCAACTAGAAATTTTGGAAAGTAATACCTGTCCACCTGGCCAGCAAGAGCAGCACTTTCTAAACAGAAGAGAGACCAAGGCAGCTCTCCACCTTTGCTCACAAACGTGGGCACACCCAAACAGGGGAGAGGAGAGGAAAGCATCTTGTCATTCTACAGGACACATGGGATTGAACTCACACCGCCTGTTCTAACAACCATCCCTTCTCAAGCACTCGCAGAGGGACAGTGGTGGAACACAGCTCAGGAGCCCATGTTGTCCTTTAGTGATGGCAAACTGCCAAAATTTGTGTCTGAATGAGAACTCTCAACATCTCAGAGCCCTACTGGAATAGCTGAGACCTCCCACATTAATAAGGGGGTTTAGGGATTTTTTCCTCACCTCTTGTCATTTTCTTTTTTTCTTTTTTTAAATTGATGCTGAAGCAATCCCAATAGACCTGGAAGCACATGCAAAGGGAGGGAGACTAAATTGGATCCAAATCTCAAAAGGATGAAATAAGGATTTAACAATACCTCTCAGACTTAACTCCACTGATGAGGTAGGTGCTGGCTGGGGACTGTGAGGAATTATGGAGAGTGCTGCCTCCTGTTTTTTTTTTTCTTCATTAAATAGCCTGTAAGGAAGAGAGTGCCTGAGACATGAGCAATGTTTTTGTTGGGAATGGATGAGTTTTAGCAGTGGGGGGAAAAATAATTTTCAAAATTTACTTTTCACCACCTTGCAACACCTTGAAAATATTTTGGCAGAAAAGCCAGGTGTTGCACAGTTCCAGGATTCTATCAGAGGCTCAGTTTCTTTGGCTGGTAGAATAGAAAATGCTACCAGCATATTGGAGGAAATAAGAACAGCTCTAGTCAAACTGTTCAACACAGCAACCAGGAAAAAGAGAGTGCATGTGAACTTCCCTGTGTCTCATCTAAAGCATCATTAAACATTAATTAAGGAAAGTTAACTTCTTTCTTTCTTTCTTTCTTCTTTTTTTTTTGTTTCCTTTTTTTTTTTCACAAATTCATCACAAATTAGGGCTGTGTTGTGCTGGGTGCTTTGCAGAGACATGCTGGGAAACAGTTGCTGTACGTCAGTATTCAATGCAAGCAAATGGGACATACAAAGGATGAAAGAGAAAAGTTCCACAATCATTTTAGATGTCATGATCTGGAAAATGATGTCTTGCAGAAGTTCTCACAAAAAGGTTGTGATAATAAGGAACTGAATGCAGAGCTCTCAAGTCTCATTCTAAAGCTACAAATGTAAGCATTTTTTTCTCAGAATTAGGCTCTAACTTCCTCATGCATGTATAAGGTACTACGCCACTGATGGGAAAGGAATTATTTTTGCTGAATGACACAGGTAAAAATAAAAAGTCAAAGCTGGCTGAAAGCCACAGTCACAGGACCACATTCACCAGTGTGTTCCAGTGGTTTTATGTTACCCCAGTGATACAAGACAGCTATAAAACTAGATTAAGCAATTTAGAGCTGCTGTGTGTCACCAGAAAAGTACAGAGCAGCTGCAACATATATGGGAAGCCTATATTGCAGTGTTTTACCATTCCTACCTTCTCACTTTTCTGACTTTCTCATCAAAGATTAGTACCAATTCCAGATGCTGTGAAAATAAATGGAAAATAAATACTGGAAGAAAGAAAAACCAAGCATTTAACAGCAGTTACCCAAACAGGTCATAATTTCTGTTTCTTAAGTTAGTATGCAAGCAAATTTTCACTAATGTGGTTTTTAAACTTGCTATAACCAGATTTCTGTGTAGGAAGAGACAGCAATATTGAGTTGGCTTTTATTAGCACGACACCATACTGCACAACTCTGAAACCAAGAGCTTTTGAGAAGCAATACATGAAGTCAAGAGTAGGCTGAGAGCTTGTTAACTTGACTTATTGAAACAATTTCCAAAGATTTCACATCTGCCATCTCTCACGTGTATCAGACTCAGGCAATTTCATTGTGCACAATCATCGCCATTTGAAAATCATCTGTAGATCTGTAAAACACACTTGGAAAACAGTTTCTTGCTGTCTAGGTATAAATATCATACAGTGGAATGGATCTAAATTTTTCTTAAATGTAAAATTTTAAAAATTACAAAAAAAGTGAGAAAAATATATGCAACCTTTTAAAATCTTTTTCTTCTCTTCAGACAAATAAAAAACTTCAAATACCAATTTCAAAAACATGGGGAAAAAATATTAGTAGTCTGTATCTGAGGTTGCTTTCTCGTATCAATTAATGTAATACTGTACTAAGGCTACAGACTGAAATCTGAAACAGTTGCAAAAGGGCAGAAAAAAATTCCTTAGACAAACTAAATGAGTTAGAATTTCCTAACAATGAGAATGATTAAATATTGGAATGACTTACTCATACTGGCCTATCTGTAAGAAAAGACAGGAGATGGCTCACAGCCTGTGTGCTAAGAGGGAAGAAGGTCTGGCTGAACATTGTGGAATGTGTCTTCCTGGCGTGGGAATCTCAGAATCTGGAGTCCTCTGTTCATCCCTTACCTTTTGTGCCATGAACATTGTTGCAATGTTTGCTACTCCATAATAAGATAATGAGGCAGAACATACCTTCAGGGAATTTGAGAATTATAATAAATGAGGGGAAGTCAGTGAAAAGCTGAGTTGCTGAGATTCAGTTCAGAGGAAGCCGGGTAAACTTGAGGACAGGGCCAACAGAAAACCCCTGAAGTACAACAAAGTGCAAAGTCCTGTACCTGAGACAGGAAAGTCCAGGCTTTAGCACAAGCTGGGAACTGTCTCAGTTGTAGACCTGGTGGGAAGGTGAGCACCAGATTGAACCTGAGCCCACGCTCAGGCTCACTCTTATTGTGAATAACACAACAAGAGTGTTTGGCTGCATTAGGAGGAGAGCATAAAAGGGTTTTAGGGCCTCACTGTCACCTTCCATTTGCCCCCTTTTCTGTCCTGTTTTGAACTCCTCAGTACCTGTTTGAAGTTAGACAATGGAGTTGGGATTTAAATATTATATGGAACAATTCTTAGGGAAATAGCTTCTTGGATTAGGGTTGCAGATATTTAATGTTTTGGGACAAACCTGAGGTTCA
Source organism: Peucedramus taeniatus (assembly GCA_013400575.1). NCBI lineage: Eukaryota > Metazoa > Chordata > Aves > Passeriformes > Fringillidae > Peucedramus > Peucedramus taeniatus. Next base: position 55,687 of record WBNO01009267.1, read on the forward strand.
GATGAAACAGTTTTTGCTTGTGTCTTCTGTCCCTAAATTCAGTGAAATCTAAAATAACCAGCTCTGTGAAGTCAGTTCATTTCACTGATGGTTTTGGCAGAGTTCCTCTTCCACCCTGTTGCCAGAAAACATGGCAGAGTAAAATGCCTGTTGGACTGTCACAGCTTTAGGCCTTATGACTCTGAGGGACAGACGCCAAGGCAATCAGCGTGCTGGGGAAATGCAAACTTCACATGCTCTGCAGAATTACGTGACCTTGCAAAAGGGAGAAGTCACGAGGTCAGAGGAGAAAAAAAAAGGCACAGAAAGAAAGAGCAAGGAGCTACAGAGCAATTAATCCCTTCATTTAGCCTGCACTGGACTACTACTGCCTCTATTTCATCTGAGCAGATGCTGTCTGAGCCAATAACGTGAATACAGCAATACAAACAGAGAAATTCAATGATGGTAGCAAAATAACCTCTCCCTAACAGGAATGTGACAAGGGATTTAGCAAACCACCAGACTATACCTAGCTTTCCACCTTGTCTATCCTTGCTTTATATTGTCTCAATTTGTCTTGCCTTGCTTTGTCTTCTCAAAACACCACTGTCTGAACTAGCTGAGAATAGCCCAATCCTAATTTTTCCACCAGATTTTCCAGCCTGTATTAAATTTACCAGTCATGGATGAATAATCTGTTATCCTTCTGCAACAAATTAATTGCAGGCTGTTGCAGAATGAGTGATGTGGGTACAAATTCTGTAAGTGTCTGCTATATAAAATTCAATATAGCCTTTGCTGTTGGGATAATCCTATGCCAATATACTTGGCAAAAAGTACAAAATGTGTGCACACAACACAAGAAACTTTCAGGTCAGTACTGACAGTTGAATATTTATATGTTTTTCAAAAAAACTTGAGAAGTTATAGAAAGGATTGTTCTGAAGCATTCTGGCTACCCAGTGTACTTTATAAACTGCCTTGAGTTCAACATATGGTGCTTTTTTCTAAAGTGTATGTAAATAACTGCTTCTGATTGCTTTCAGAACTACACCCAGCTCATCACTGTAATCCTACCATAAAATATATGTCAATTATTTAAAAATGAACAAAAAATCCACAGGCATGTGGATGTCGTGTTCTGCTAACCTGGCTTAGCCATCTACACATATGGTGAATGGAGGAGTGGAACAGCTATAGTATAATTAAGATTTAATCCTGCAAATAACTTCATAAGCTTAACAGTCACTGTTTGAGGGATGGCTCTGCTGAGGTCTGTACCATGTCTGCAATTCATACCACTTGCTGAAGCTGATTTATCTGGAAACTATATCATTAGGTACTGCTAAGAGTGCAACTGTCCCAGTACAGAACATAGTATGGATAAGTTCAATGAATCTCTACTCATTCTTGTGAGTTTTGCGTCTTGGATCCCATCCTACATTTCTAGCTATATTTCTGGTAGGTGCCCAAGCTAGTTTATTTAGAAAATTCTTGTGTCTACATGTATAATTTGTAAACACAGTACAGAAAAATCCCCAGGCAGTGAGAAATATTTGACACAATTAGTCTTTTGCAATAGTACCCATGAAAATATGTTTACACATGGATATGGATCTCTTCTGGGGAAAAATATTCCAGAAACGGGTATAGCTGCAGCACTGAAGAACAGAAGTTCCTGTACTGAAGGGAGCTCTAGTCAGAAACTGTGGTTAGTCTCAGCTTAGATGAGAGCTGAGATTCCCTGTGTGTAGTGAATCTGCAGCCTCAGTTGAAATCAGCAGGAGCTGCATGTGTGCAAGGGAAGAAATTGGCCCATTAGGACCTAATATGGCACATCAAAGGAAGATAGAGCTGGCATCTTTCAGAGGATTTTCTGATATTCACATGCAACTGTTCACTGTGGGTGGCACTGAACTGGGTATGAATGGATTGGAGCATAGACAGGAACCAGAGCAACTGCAGCTAAGAGGAGGTCTGCAGACCACCCCCAAGATACTGTAAGACCACCAGTTTCCTTCAGAACAGTGAAGGAGGCAGGGGGAAATGGAGACTACAGGCATTACAGTTTCTTGCAACAGAAAGCAATTTACTGTTACCAATGGGAACTGCAGCTGGGAAGTGCTTTTTTTTTTTTTTTAGTACTTGAAACTAGCTCCTGAGATCTTATTGAGAAAAAAATCAGCAAACTTGGCAAGTGATGAAAATGTGAAGCTTGAGCAGGATGGGCTCTCTGATTCTAGTCTACCTAATTTAGTATTTTTTGTCTGGCCATTTGAAGATTTTATCTTGTTCTTATGATGAAATGCACACAGAGCAGTCTGATGTTATAGTTTATTCTTGTTTCATAATGCACAGGTGTATGAGCACATGCATGCTAGGCTCTTTGTTTAGAGACTGGTTGCTCTTGCCATGGTCAAAACTCATAGATAAAAGCCACATATCTGAATCCAATATGCTGTGTTTAAAGCCTTTAGACACACTGCTTTCCACACTCTGAGGCTGTGCTCTGGTTTCTCCTTTCCTTATGTGTGTGGGCCATTCCATGCCCCTCATTACTCCTCAGATTCATCGTGCCAGACCCCTCTCATGCTGGCAGCAGCAGCATGTGCACTTTGGTGATTTATAATACTGGGCTCCTTGGGGAAGAGTGTGTTTCACTGGCAGTAAAAGGAGTTGTTGTGCAGGTGGAAACTTGTTTAAACAAATCTGAAGTTGTGATATAATGGAGGTTGGTAGTTTAACACAGGCTCTGAGTGTCAAGAAAAGCAATGTTATTTTATGCAGAAGAAACCTGCCTGAGCTCTTCATTTCAGAGATTTCTATCAACGGAAAGGAAAAAGTAAGTACTATTGGGCAAATCTGAAACAAAAATCAAATGTTCATGTATATAAGACTGCAGGTGACATCCCTGAGCAAAAATATCCAAGTTCTTGCTAACATGGTAAACAAACGTGTTTTCACACCCCACTGAAGTCTTTGTCTTAAAATCCTGGTTCCTGTAAACAAATTTTAGATGTAAAAATATCTTCCAAATCCAGACATTCTGCAAAATACGGAGACCATAAGCGGGAGAAAAAAAAATTACTGGTAAATAAATCTCAGATGCTGCTGTCTAATTGTTCCTCTTCAAGTACTATACTCCTGTGATAACAGCACCCCAGATAATGTTATTATCTACAGCCTGTAAATGGGATTTTCTATTCTGAAAGTTGAATGGAAAGGTTCAGAGGGCAAGTTGTGTTCAGATAACCATCGAGAATTCTGAATGTTTATTATGAAATTATCTGAACCTATCAAATCTCCAGTTTGAATTGGCAGTCTCCTGAAAACCGGCATTTCATGTGAGATTTCTGGCCCTTACCTTTCAGGTTCTGGCCAGAAACATCATTTTTGTGGTGTTGCAGTTTCAGACCTTGATGGCAATCACTATTGCCATAATAAAAGCTCTCTCTACTTGCTCCAGAACTTCAAAAATATTTGGTTGCAGTTTGGTTCTGAAAGTGTGAAAAGGTTGAGGAGAAGGTTTTTATTTCCTTTTCCTTTTTTTTTTCCTGATTCTTTTTGATTATTTTGAATAAGTTCTTCACAATCTCAGATGAAATGTCCCAGTAATGAAACAACTTTAAATTTTGTTAAATCTGATAGTTCTTGTGCCTCTTCAAAACATCAGACCTATAGAACAACTGTTACAGTAGTTTATTTCTTTGTCATCAGCTCTGTCTGTTGAAAATTAAAACACTTTCCTCATCTTGATGTGTGGCATATCTGACTGTGAAAGACTTCACCATCTGGTTTAGGGCCTGTAGAACTTAGTATGGAATGTGAGCACCATTGTAAGAAACATCCAATGTTTGTTTTATTTCATTTCAGACACAAGCTAACTTTACAGAATCTCAATACAGAGCATTTTATTTATTTATTTAATATGAACTGCTTTAGATTAAAAAACAGATTTCACATCCTATCTTATTAGGCTCCAGGAATAATCTGACTAGGGAACTATTTTTTTACTGTACCTGACAAAACTGTGCTGTAAGGCAAGGCTGAGGTTTCGCTCATCTAACTTTAGCTGTTTGAAACAGATACTTGGCTGAAGCTAATCATGTGTGTTCTCTCTGCTGACTAATGACAGCTCTCACTCAGCCCTAATCTCGTCAAAAGTCTGACAATCTGAATCCTAAAGTTTGGTTCATCTGGGTGGAGTAAAGAAGTGTTTGGATGGATTACGCTGCCACAAGGTTTCCTCTGCTCTCAGCAGTGGATTCCACCCTCTGGAGCTCGGGACAGTTTAGCCTTTAATGTTTAACCTTTGCATTCAAGAAAAATCTGTAGGAATAAAGTAATTTAACTGACACCAGCTCAGTTACTTGACAGTATTATATTTACTGGTACAGGAAGATGATTAGTAGTGTGGACCCGCTTTCTCACTCAAACAGGAGACTGACAAAGTAACTTCTGGGTTATTCATGGTAAATTACATCTCAGAGTTGCTATTTGAGAGAAAAGAACCTTCTGGATCTTCCTAAATGGATGAAGCCACGTCTCATTTTAAAATGGCCATTTCAAGGCTATCCAATTAAAGAACAGAGATATGCTCCTTAGTTCATAGGTGCCGTATGCTCTTCAAGCTCCTATATGCTCTTCAAGCTTATATGTTATATGCTTATATGTTGTCATGCAAAAACCTGTGTTTACTTCGAGCTTTGTTTCTAGCATGTGCTTATTTGCCCAGGTTTGTCACAGTTAGCATCTGTGCCCATTTATGCCTGTGCCAACACACTCAGGAAGAAATTTGTGTTTCAGTTGAAATATGTTTCTTATAGAGCCTGCAGGTTTCCTCACTAGTTAAACTGTGACAGGTAAAATTCTGCATCCTGCTTAAAACTCTTCACTGCCAGTCCCATGACTTTAATTTAATATTTCAGAGTGAGTTCTGACAGTGTTCTGTTAACTTTCACAACTCAGCCACAAACCTGGATGCTGACTATTCTGGCTTATGAAACCAACTGTGAAACTTAAATCTTTAAACAATTATTGAAGCCTTGAGGTTATAGTGATTCCACATCAGTTAAACTAATTCTTCTAAGACATATCATCAGACTTGGCTGCTAGTAAGAATTTCTGCAGTAATGTACAATTTTTCATGTACAGAACAGAAAAGAATTATTCATTCTTTATCTCTGACTGCAAGCTTGCTTGCAGTCTTCTGCAGAGTTATGTACCATTAGTCTAACAACTGAGAGTTATTTGGCACTCTTAAAAAAAACCGTAACTCCTTTCTGTCTCTGGTACACCATTGCCCTGAAGTTAAATCCCCTTCCTTAAAGCACAATTCAGATTTGAAAGCACTGACTCCTAAAAGAAGTTTCATAAATAGCTCAAAGATTAGGATTCATTTGTAAAATGAAGAGAATATAAGCAGAGCACAAACAATATACATAGAGTAGGTTTGAGTGTTGCCTTCATCTTAACAGCTCATCATCTGCTGATTATGTAGGCTAAAAAATGGCAAGTAATCCAGACATCACATGTTAGAGTTTCTTTACTGAGACTATTGACAGCAATGATGACTGTCTGCACAATCAATGGGAAATTAAAGAGCTCTTCCCTACTCTTAGTGCTTAGAATCCAATCATGCAAATATGAAACCATTTGCCGAATGTTCCAAAACATTAATATGCCTGGGAGCAGGCTATGTGGCTGAATCTGGTAAGAAATATAGCACAGTTTCTTGATGTCTCATCATCCTACTGAGACACACTCTTCAAAAAGTAGAAAGCCGAACAATCCTGGACCTGCTTCTTCCTGAAATTCCTTAGAAATCAGAAGGAATCAGAATCTTCAGATTTCATAATATTGAGGCAACTGATGTTTTTCTCAAAATAATTTTTGGAAAACTGGAATTCTGGGCCCAAACCCATTGCCCTTTCATTTCTTTCCCTGTCTCTTAAGCACACAGTTTATGGAATACAGAGTGTAAAAAGCTACTACTTTCAGCTGTGTGATATGTTGAAAATAATTTTCCCACATTCTGTTTTTTTCCTTTTTTTACAAAGAGTTCTGTCAGCATCCTAGCAGCCTCATAATGCATTGTCTGGGGCCAAAAATTAAAAGTCCATTTATCTTGTAGTTGCAGACACGTCTGTGAGTTGAGCGAAATAGTAGCTGGTCAATATTCTGTCAGTTCTTACTCAGGAGGATATCAAAAGGAGCCTTCTTGAAGTTGCAGTGGTTAAAAACATAAGGACTTTGGGTTCTGGCAATTCAGAGATTATTTCCTAAGTAAAACCTGAGTATGGGATTGATAATTTGCTTGAAGATTGTTTAATTCTAAGGCATTGCTTTAATTTTGTACACATGTAGAATTTGGCAGGAAGTAGTGAACGTGCTTTGTTTGACATCTGCTGACCTCATTTAATAATTGTTATTAATTCTTGTGTTGCA
>WBNO01009268.1:0-15530 GCA_013400575.1 Peucedramus taeniatus
TCCAGCTTCTCAGTGGTTTAACAGATTGTTAGTTACACAAAAAGCTTTTGTCTCACTTCCCTAAATTCCTCCCATGTCAAACTATGACCATTAAAAGTACTCATTAAAGTATCGCACAAGAATACTAAAAAAACCTAAAAGCCTTCAAATACTCTTCCCATACTTTGCTTTGATATTAGTATCATTGTTTTTACTATGGGGGCCTACAAGAAATATAGGAAAGGATTTGATCAGTGAGTGTAGTGACAGAACAATGGGCAATGGTTTTAAACTGTTAAAGAACAGGGTTAGATTGGATATTAGGAAGAAATTCTTCCCTATGAGGGTGGTGAGGCCCTGGCACAGGTTGCCCAGCAATGTTGTGGCTGCCCCATCCCTGGAAGTGTTCAAGGCCAGGTTAGATGGGGTTTTGACCAACCTGGTCTAGTGAAAGGTGTTTCTGTCCATGGCGGTGGGTTGGAACTGGATAATTTTTAAGGTCCTTTCCAACCCAAACCATTCTATGATTTCTAGGCTGTGTATATGGCTCTTATAGCACTGAGTGTAAGTAGCATTTTCAATCTACTGCTATCTAACTTCATGGAGCATATATTATATGTGCTTAAAGACGAAATGACAGTGTGAGGAAAACCTTCAAACAGACATTACTTTTTGTCATTCTGGTTTTGTCTTTGTGACAAATAACTGGATACAACAAAAGTGTTGATTTTCAAGCCCTCTGGGGAAAAATGCCAAATCACTTCAGTTGTATTAATTAACCTTGCTTGCAATGGTATCCTGGGGTGACTTTATGATGCTGGTATCCCCACTGTCTGTTCTCTTGCCCAGAAATGGGTCCTGTAGCTTTAAGCTAGACCCAGAGACAAAGAGAGTGAAGCGGGGGGAGAAGCAGCGCGCAGTTTACAGACAAAGGGGTAGGAGGTTTTTCAAATTTTCCAAGCTGTAATCTGTTCATAACTCAGAATAGAGCAGTATTTTTGTTGCCATCAATTCTTAATCACAATAATGACCTTTTAGGAAACACTTGCAATTTAGTGCATTTCATAGAATCACAGAATGGTTTGGATTGGAAGGGACCTTAAAAATCATCTAGTTCCAACCTCCCCCACATGGGCAAGAACACCTTCTGCTAGACCAGGTTACTTGGAGCCCCATCCAGACTGGTCTTGAACACTGCTGGAAATGGGGAGAGGAGTCCATAACCTCTCTGGGCAACCTGTGCCAGGGCCTCACCACCCTCACAGTAAAGAATTTCTTCCAAATATCTAATCTAAACCTACCCTTCTTCAGCACAATACCATTCCTTCTGTTCCTATCACTCTATGCCCTCGTAAAAAGTCCTTCTCCAGCTCTCTTGAAGCCCCTTTAAGTACTGGAAGGTGCTAGAAGGTCTTGAATCCTTCATTTCTCCAGTTTGAATAGCCCCAACTCTCTCTGCCTGTCTTTATAGAAGAGGGGCTCCAGCCCTCTGAGCATCTTTGTGGCTTCCCCTGGGCTTGCTCCAACAGGTCCATGTCTTTCTTGTGTTGGGACCCCAGTGCTGGACACAGTTCTTCAGGTGGGGTCTCAGGAGAGCAGAATAGAAGGGGAGAATCCCCTCTCTCCACCTTCTGCCCATGCTGCTTTGGATGCAGCCCTGTAGGAATGCAGTTCTGTAGGAAGGGATATGTTTGTTGCAAATCTTGCATCCCTGAAATGCATAAGGATAATATAGGTTGCCCCATTCTATTTAATTTTGAGAACAAAATGGTATTCTGAAGGAGAATTTCTTTTCTTCATTTTAAATCAATGTGTGATGAAAGGTAGCTGCATGGACTTCCATGAGGCTTCTAAAATGAGTGGAAGGACCAACTGTTTCAGAAATAAGAGCGGGCATGGAAGAATGCATAAATTACTGTTTTGGAAGTTGCAAGCACTTTCTCTAAATTACTTTGGCAGTCATGTACAAGAAACTGATGTAGCCATGGTATATTTAGCTTTTCTGCTTATGAAGGTATTCAATTATTTTTAAGGGGGTTTAAATTTTAACAGCAAGCTTAAAGATTTGATGCTGAATCTCTGAATTACCATTCATACTTGGAAAAAGTGAGGCTTTTTTTCCCCTGTTATGGGTTCTACGTAATTGCATCCTGTCAGATAATCAAGACTTGAAAGAGAGGCTTTTTCATGGTACTGGATATAAAAAGTATTTCCATCTTACTAAGTGTGTAGTTGTACTCTTTTATTTGAAAGAAGGGGAGGAGTGGTAAAATAATTTTAAAATCCCCCCACTATTCTCAGGAAACTGTTTATTATCTTGGGTCTCTGTCTATAGTTTCTTGGTAATAATGTTCTCACTTAAACTGAGAAAAAACTTAGAATCTGAATCATATAGCATTGAGAAATAAGTCTCGGCTTATTCTCACTATAGCCTTAAGTACTCTTTTATATCTTTCGTCCCATCGCCCCAAAGAAACAAAATTACTCTGGGACCATAGTTTATTTTTGCAAACACACTTTGCAATGTTGATAGCTTCTTCACTTAAAACTTATACAAGATTGTTTTGGTTTTTTTTTGTGTAGTATATGCTTCAAAGGACCCAGGACCAAGATGAAAATGTTGCTTTGGAGGCTTGTGAGTTTTGGCTGACTTTGGCTGAACAGCCAATTTGTAAAGATGTATTATGTCGGCATCTTGCTAAGTAAGTATTAAGAATTAGAACTGGTTATTTTGAAATAGTCACCCTTAAACTTCAGCTAACTTTTTCCTGGTTACTTTTTTGGAGACTGTATCTAGCTTGCTGTATGCTTGGGAGGAGTTTCTTGTAGCTAGTTCTTGTACATATTAAAAATGGCTGTATCACAGAAGTCACTGAAAATACTTTTGAGGATTTCAGACTTGGCTCCCGAGGCAACCTAAACTGTGTCACTGGTGCTTTATCTCAAGCTTAGCATCCTGTTAAGTATCAGATGGAGGCAAAGGTGTACTAACATGCACTTAAGCATAAACAAACATCTCCATGTGACATTACCTATAATATCTGGTGTGCCATGAACATGTTTTCTTGACAACTGCTATTGTGAGCATTTCTGTGCAATGCTACTAAGTGCATAGTCATGCCAGGGTTTCCCTATCTTTATGAAGACATAACAAAATTGCAAGATCATTTAGATTTAGGAATCAATTTCATATCGATTGCCAGGGCAATTTAAGCTTGAAAGCATATATAATGTGTTTTTCATGCTTCTTCAGACTGACAGTAGTTTTTTAAGCTTCAAAAACTTTTTTGTAAGTTTCAAAAATTATCATAAGCTTTAAAATGTAGATCCTTGATTGAACGGGAATTGAACACCTATGCTTGAGATTTAAACATCTGCACGTCTTCAACAGTGCTAATAACTTATCTCCAGACTAAAGACTTTTTCAATAGAAAACAAATTCTTCAGTGTTCCCAGTAAATGAAGACCCAATTTTTGATATATGCATGGAAGGTTTTTGCAAACACTAAAGCAGTTCTGTCTGTGATTCTGCTCTTCCAGTGAAAGTGTGGAGAGAATAGATGCATTATTTTCAGCAAAAATGACCATTTTAGATGTAAAGCAATTTTTTAAAAAAGGGAGGGAATTTCCAAATTTCAGCTTTCATAAGCATTTACAAAACAGAATTGAGATTAAAGCAGCTGCTGTAGCAGTACAGGAATAGGAATTGAAAACAGAAGAACCAACGTTATGAGAAACCACTTTTAAATTTTAATTTTTTTTTACTTAAATCCTACTCTTATAGCTTAAAATACAAAAGAATGATAGCACAGTTCTTGATTCTACCTACCTCCTTCCCAACACACATATTAATACTAGTCACCTTCTCGGTATAAATTGTAAACCTCTTCTGTCCTACATGAACATTGACATTACAACAGCTTCATCCTTGGTTTTTGGGTTTGTTTTAAGGAGCTTTGAAATTTCTAGTAAAACAGATAAGAGTAACATGACATATCTCTTATTTTTCAATGTCATATTTGTTGAAAGCAACTTGTTTGTTGGCAAGTCTTTTTGATTAGGGAGCTATATAAATTTGACAATACTTGATTATAACCTTAGGTTTTTTTATTAGATTAAGTGGGACAAGATCTTCTAGAAAACTGTTTAATATCTTGTTCCATTTTGCTCCTGTAGGTTTTTTATAAAAGATATACCTCCTGCATACTTCATGAAGTATGCTGCAGAAATGCCAAGTAATGGGTGTTAATCTGAATACTTACTGTTCTTTCATTGAAAGTTCAGAAGGTAATTGTTGCGAACAAGTGGTTTCAGCTTCTCAGTCACCATCAAAGGTATTGGCAAAAAGCAAGTTTTAATATGTATTTGTGAAAGTGTGACTTTACAGAGTTTGATGGCAAGGCTCTCTCTGTTACTACACAGAAGAAGCATACATAGGAAAATTGGATTAGTACCAATTTAGAATGATTTGCATGGAGACCAGGAATGCAAAAGGGGGTAAGGGTGCAAAGGATATGGATACAAAAGATAAGGGTGCCGAAGACTTTAGCAACACTTAATAATTGACTAATTTAACATTTAAAAAGCTATTCAGTAGGATTTATTACAGTTATAACAGTGACTTAATTATAGATTCACTATAAAAACATTCATACCATAATCAATTCACACACGCACAGGTAAACCCATGCCTACACCTATTTCTACGTGTGTAAATGTACCTATCAAAAACTCCCCTCAGGTTCAGTGAAATACTCACGTCAATTCCCTTTGCGTTTCCCAACAGGCAAGGGTTGCACCTGGAGGAGCATGGAGATGGGAGGGAAATATCAGCCTAGGCCTCATCGTTAGTGATGGTCCTTTGAGTATCACAAACTTGAGGGTTTGCGAGCTCTGAGAGGCCCCACTCAGAGGGAGGTGCTGACTCAGCCCGCTGCAGTCCAAGAGAGCTCAAAGGGCCTCACTGACCCAAGTTGGTAACTACTGGGATTTTTTCCTAGAAAGTCCAGTAACAATGGTACCGTTCCACTTGGGCCGATTACTTTTAAAAAGGTTTTGTAACAATGGTACCACTTCACTTGGGCTATGAATCAGGTAAATTATTTACCAAGGCTAACAAGGATAACTGCATATCCTTGTTCTTCACTTTGGTCGGGCAGATGATGTTTCTGTCATGGTCAGTGTTGTTCCCACCTATATCATGCAAGAGCTCCTGGCACAGAGATGTTTCAGTGCCCAAGTGGTACAGTCAAGGGATGCTTCACTGCTCAGCTGGTTCAGTCAAGACTTGTCCAGAGTTTCTGAGGTCGTAGGGCAGGCCTGAGGAGGGGGGGGATGCACCACCACAATGCCCCCATGACTAAAATTAATCTCTCTTGTGATTTGCGGAAAGAAAAGAAACCCCACAACTTCTGTAAAAAGTTGTAAAGCTGGTATGTTTATTACAGCGCTGGACGCACGTGGGGATCGTTGTCCCCCTTAAAGGACATGCACACCCCTGAGAATTCCCGAACCCTTTTTATCCCCCCTTGCTTATACATATGCATATAGTCTCATGCATATTCATTTTACTGATTTCACTTTACACTTGCAGCTAGTTACACTTGCAGCTAGTTTTTTTATCAGAAAGTACAGAAAGAACTCCTGGGTTAACCTGCCCTGTCTCCCACAGATCTCAGTGCAGCCTCAGCTTTGTTTTTCATCTGTTTCAAAGTTCAAGGGGCCCCTGTTATCTCAGTCCTTTGGCTGAAGCAGTTTTCAAGCATAGGGTTTTTTCGATAATAGGCAGTCTTGAACGCAGACCAAACAGCTCTGTTTGCAAGCTACAGACTTAATTCAAAGAGGCACATTTTACCTAAATTCGAAATGGATTTCTACTCTGGAAAATTTCCCCTCTGTCTCACTTGCTCCACAGAACTGCGGTGTGGTCTCTTGCCTCTGTGCCTGTACACAGGTTAATGCCATGTTCCAGTTGTAATTTGAGGGAAATTTTTGTTTAGCTCATATTGCTATTGAGATGCATGAATATTATTGCTGGCCTGAATACCTTCAGAAACAATACTCCTCAGCTGCAGAATATAGAGAGACTGAGTCTGTTGCTGGTGCTTGGTCAGTCCATGGTGATTTCAGTATTAGCTTGATTTAGCATGTAATAGATATGTTTATTTTTACAGATTAATTTTTGTACTGAATGTGTTTATATGTGAAATACTTGACTTGTTTTTCCCTAGTCCTTTTTTTTTGCCATGCATCATTACCATTGGAGACCCATGGCCATAACCAGTTAAATAACTAAGCAAAGTTCTAATAAAGACTAATGACGACTAATGTCAAGCTCTCTGCAATGTCAGGGACTTAAGGAGTGATACTTGAAGTAATCACAAAAGGATAGGAGGGCTCAATGTAGTTAGACTTCCATCCTTAAGAGTAGTGAGGTAGAGTTTTCAGCCACAGGTAAGTAAAGTGACAAATGGTATACAGGAAAGTCAACATAATAACTTGTTTATCAAGCAGATTTTGGAAGTGTTTATTCTTGCTGAAAAGATTTTGACTTAATTTTTGAAAGGTACTTCAAAATAGATTTCATCATGTGGAAGAATATCCTATTTTTAAAGTATAAAACTCAGTTGTGCCATCTGGCTACATCTAGTTAGAAATTAACACTTTTTCAGATTACAAAGTATTAATGAACCTCATGAAATGGAGTATGGTTAAGGTGCTGACGTTATCAGGCTAAGATTTTGTCTGGAGTTTTCTGTTTGGTTTTATTTTCTTGTTGTTGTTGGGGGGGGAGTGTGGTTACAGCCAAAATTATGGACCAGCTAACTGAAAACCAGCTTGCTTTATTTATGTGTTATTTTGACATAGAATCATGGAATCTCTTAAGTTGGAAGGGACCCATAAGGATCATCAAGTCCAACTCCCTGCTGCTCGCAGGACTATCTAACACTAAATCATATGACTAAGAGTGTTGTCCAGATGCTCCTTGAACTCTTTTCAGGCTTGGTGCCATGACCACTTCTCTAGGGAGCCTGTTCCAGTGACTTGACCACCCTCTCAGTGAAGAACCTTTTCCTAATGTCCCGTCTAAACTTGCCCTGATGTGGCTTCATTCCATGCCCTCGGGTCCTGTCACTGGTCACTAGACAGAGGAGATCAGCACCTCCCCCTCCACTGGCCCCCTTGAGGAAGTTGTAGATTGCAATGAGGTCACCCCTCAGCCTTCTCTTCTCCAGGCTGAACAGACCAAGTGACCTCAGCCACTCCTCATAAGTCTTGCCCTTGAGACCCTTCACTGTCTTCTTTGGATGCTCTCTAATAGCTTTATATCTTTCTTATATTGTGGTGCCCAAAACTGCACACAGCACTTGAGGTGAGGCCACACCAGTGCAGAGCAGAGCAGAGCAGAATAATCACCTCCCTTGTACAGCTGGCATTGCTGTGCCTGATGCACCTCAGGATACGGTTGGCACTCCTGGCTGCCAGGGCACTGCTGACTTACATTCAACTTGCCATCAACCAGAACCCCCAGGTCCCTTTCTGTAGTGCTGCTTTCCAGCCTCTTGTTCTCCTGTTTGTCTGTACATTCAGGGTTGCCCAGTCCCAGGCGCAGAATCTGGCACTTTTCTTTGTTAAGCTCCATACGGTTGGTGATTGCCCAGCCCTCTCATTTGTCTGTCTCTCTGCAGGGTGCTTCTGCCTCCAGGGAGTCCACAGCTCCTCCTACTTTAGTATCATCAGCAAACTTACTTAAAGTACATTTGATTCCTGCTTCCAGATCATTTATAAAAACATTAAAGACCACTGGCCCTAAAATTGAACCCTGGGGAATCTACAGATAACCAGTTGCCAGCCTGATGTGACCCCATTTACTATAATATACCCTTTGAGCCTGACCTGTCAGCCAGTTGTTCACTCAGTCTATTATAAACCTTTCTAGCTGCGTGCTGGACATTTTGTGCAGAAGGATACTGTGAGAAACAGTATTGAAAGCTTTGCTAAAAATCCTCACATCTACTGGTATCCCTTTGTCAGCTAGATAGGTGACCTTGTAAAAGGAAAGTAAGTTGGTTAAGCAGGACTTCCCTCTCGTGAACCCATGCTGGCTGTGACCAATGACTGCGTTGTCTCTCAAGTGTTTTTCAATAAGTCCAAGAATAACTTTCCCCATAATTTTACCAGGTGTTGAAGTGAGACTGACAGGCCTGTAGTTACCAGGGTCTTCCTTCTTGACATGTATCAATATTTCTTTGTAGACTGATACCTGTGCTGGTAAATGGTATGAAATATTCAGAGATTGATATTATTCTGTTAAAGGTAAGCATTCCTTTCTTTTATACTCAGTAAGAATATCTGGTTAGCTTCTGACTTGTAAATCAGAATGGTTGAGCTGGTAGACCAGATCTGGTCTGCCATCTGTTCAATGGAGATTTAGCTTTCTGAGGCAAGGTGTGCTGTTCCAAAAACTGAATGCAACTGCTGCCATGTTTGTTGGAAAATACTCTGTGGGTTTTCCTGCTTTGCTCCTCTCCCCTTCCACCCAATTTTGGCAGAGCTGGGATACTTTTACCCATGAATTACTGAAGCAAAGCAGCCTATAAAGAAATTATCAGAATTAATTTTAACGCCCTTCTAGCTTGAACTACACAGCTTTTTCCATCACAACATTTTAGAATGTCTGTGTACTAGAATTTCTCTATCTCTTCTTCTTTCTAATTCCTTTCCATCAAGAGTAAATTCTTAACAAGAAGAGTACTTTGTGCTTTTCTGTGAGATTACCTCTGTTGCTTCTGTTTTCCCGATTTTTTTCTGGTAAATACTGTATCACAATACAGGAACAATAGCATTTTTAGTTAGCTAGGCAGCACAAATGGGATGTGAATTTTTCACATTTATAAAATATTGAACTAAAATTTGCACTACATTCTTAACTTCCTTGGGCAATATAGTTGCATTGGTTTATCTGAGAAAACATTTTTTGACAGGGAGATGTTGAAGAAGATGAAGCTATTCCAGATAGTGAACAGGACATAAGACCTCGTTTTCATCGTTCGCGGACAGTAGCTCAGCCTCATGAAGAAGATCGTATTGAAGATGATGATGATGATGACAATGATCTTGATGATGATGATGCTATCTCTGACTGGAATTTAAGTATGTCAAAGTAATGTGTAAAATGTTTTAAAATATAGCTACTTGCATAATACAAGAACCACAGTAAACAGAGGAGCTTTTGTATAGGAATACTGAGGCTTTGCTTTTGAATAGAAAATGAACTATCTGCTGATATACTTAGTGTTTCGGGCAGAGGGGGAGTCTTTCAGGTGATGTTTTGGCTATATAACTATTGAAAAATCTAGCCACCTCTAAACTTATTTTGAATATGGCCAATAGAGCTGCAAACATCTACTAGATGCAATTCAACAGAAGCTTTGGATTTTGTATTTTAATTCGACAAGGTAATACAAAACATGTATTACTGTTTACTTTAGTAAAAGTCTTTGTGGTGGGTTGACCTTGGCTGGATGCCAGGTGCCCGCCAAGTCACTCTATCACTCCCTTTCCCAGCCGGACAAGGGAGAGAAAATAAGATGGAAAACAACTAGTAGGTTGAGATAAGGCAGTTTACTAAAGCAAAAGCGAAAGTTTATGTGCACACAAAGAAAGAGGAAAACAAAATAGGTTTATTTTCTCCTTCCCATCAGTGAGCGATGTTCAGCCCCTTCCCAGAAGCAGGGCTTCAGCACTTGTAGGGGTTGCTCCAGAAGACAAACATTATAAATAATGAATGCCATCCCCTTTCCTCCTCCCTCCCTTAGCTTTTATATCTGAGCAGACATCATATGGTATGAGATATCCCTTTGGTCAGTTTGGTTCAGCTGGCCTGGTTGTGTCCCCTCCCAGGATCTTGCCCATCCCTACCCTACTGATAGGGGGTGGAATGTTGAGACAGTGCTGATGGTATGCCAGCACTGCTCAGCAGTAACTAAAACCACTGGTGTGTAAACAACACTTTTCCAGCTCCCGATGCAAAGCACAGCGCTGTGAGGGCTGCTACGGGGAAATGAACTCCAGCTCAGCCAGATCCAATGCAATCTTACACATTTTTCTTATCTTAATAATGCTTTCTTTTAGTTCAGTCTTCCCTCTATATCTGGTTTGTGTTCGATTTTTTCTTCCTCCTACATGCTACTACTGACCACTATTACCAGTAGTTCAGATGTAGTACAGATGAATGTGCCTTGAAGCTTAGGGATCAAACAATTTTGAGACATATCTAAATTTTAAAATAATACTAATACTGATAATACTGTTTTTATTATTATAATTTAGAAGACAAAAAGAACAAATATATTTTCCTTCGTAAAGTATCTTTTTTATAGTTTTAAATTCATAATGCTATTCTTGGAGTCATTGTGTGTAGAGATTGCAGAATTAAATCAATATTTCCTGGAAAACATAACTGAAATGACAGAGGGTGCTCTGTGATCCACAATTTTGGTTAAGAAGATGAAGAAGCTAAAGCTCTCTAGGAAAGAGAGAGAACAGAACAGTTAAGAAATTGTTTTGATGTATGTCATCTGTACTTGACAGAATTTGGGTTATCTGAATTTCAGAACTGTATGCCCTATTTCTTATCCAGTGTTCTATATTTGACTTCCAATTCGAACAGAGAGGAAGCGTCTGCACAGCCTGTCAAAGCAGCATTGGTTACTAATGAGACCTGGTAACTAAATATGGGAGTCCACCTTTTTTTCCTCTAGTAGAAAGCTGAAACAGTCTAAGCTGAAGCAGCAGGTGCTGGTCTTGGGGAATCTGTGGTGTTAATTATTGTTTTTTAGTGGAGATCTGCTCTGAGTTGAGGGCTCATGTTTGGTTTTGTTCAAACCTGTTGGACATTATCTAGAAGCAGAGTAGAAAAAATTTTGTATTTATTATCTATTCTAGTAGTTGCTACCTCCCAACTGAAAAACTGTCTGTGTCTTGTTTGGGCCCACTAGCAGTTTAGATCCGATTTAGGAATTTTGCATGTTACATTTGCTATGTATATTTTGCCTGATTACCTGTTTGGTATATACTTTTGTTTCAGTTGAATCAAGGAACTGAGATCATAATAAGCTGGAAAAATACAGTATAAATTCTGTAATACGAGCATTCTTTATAAATCCATCTTAGCATTATTTTTCTAGACATGTCAGCCCCACAGCAGAAAACCAGAGTAAGGATTTCTGAATCATGTTTTGAAGCTGTTCTTTTATGAGCTTTTGTGTGCTAAAATATGAGTTTTAAAACTTTCAAACAAATTTCAAAGTAGTGTTCTTTGTATAGGTGTATCACAGAATTAGGAGTAAGCTCAGAGCAAAAGTCAGTAAATTTATTTCAGTCTCTAGAGATTGATGATTTTGACATTTTTCTGCTTTGAGACATAGATCATGTTTGAACATTTTCTTTTTAATCACTTGCTAGTATTTTTTGGCTATTTCTCCTTAATTTCGTCAATATGTTGCATTCATGTCACAGACTTTCCCTCTTTTGTAGTGTTACACCATCCTGAAATTGTCATGTATATATTATCGCAATATAATGGTGTGGTC
This sequence comes from Peucedramus taeniatus, assembly GCA_013400575.1. NCBI lineage: Eukaryota > Metazoa > Chordata > Aves > Passeriformes > Fringillidae > Peucedramus > Peucedramus taeniatus. The sequence goes on from WBNO01009268.1 coordinate 11,574, forward strand.
CCTGTCTATCGGTGATGGAGAGAGACGGGGAGACTGAGTGGTGGCGGTCAGAATCTGATTTTATTATGGATTACATATGCTTATATACTATTCTAGGAAGGCTAGTAATTTTTTACTACAATGATTGGGTTAATCATCACATAAACAAATGTATACATTTTGCAACATCTCTTGTTTGTAAAACTTGATTCAGTCTTCTCTCTTGATTCAGTCTTCTTGCTCTGTTTGTTCTTGCCAAGGCATCCTGATTATCAAAATCTCTTATGCTAATCAGGTCCAAAGTACATCACCTGTCAGTGAGTGTTTTAATATCCCTAGTGTATAAGTCCTTCTATTGGCTATAAAAATGCTGCAAAACTGGCTCTTTAAAAGCTATGGCTTTGTACCAGAGCACAATGGATCCCTGTGTATTGTAATGAAATTAAAGTATCCTTCCTCCTGATACCCGGGTGATGCCTAAAGAGGCTGACCTAGAACAGACGCTAGACAGAGTTAAAGAATAAAGTAGGTATTTATTAAAAGGCCTTAATGGATACACCTTGGGCAGTACAGGAGCCTGGCCAGGGCTACACCCAAGATGGACCCAAGATGGTCACAAGAGGGACAATCGGTCACAAGTTTTCATACTTTTATAAGTTTTGGTTCATTTATATTGGGTTTAATTGTCTGATTACAGCTTCAGGTTATGAAGTCCCATCCTCCTGGTTTGCTCTCTTCAATTCACTATTGTTTATGCTGTTTGGGCCCAAAGTTGCAACGGTGTCCTTGGTTCTCAGGCTGGAAAAGGATTGTTTTGTCTAACTAAACTGTGAAGAGAATTTGCTAACACAATATGAAGTTCAGAGTTACACACTAAGGCAGTACAGAATCTGAAAAATATGAAAGATAAAACTTAAGGCATCACTGGCAGCTCAAAGTTAAAATGAGCATCATACTATTTAACTTCAACTGCTTATATAATAAGAAGATTAACATTGTTAATTCCCCTCAGGGAAATGTTCTGCTGCTGCTCTAGATGTCCTGGCTAATGTATTTCGTGATGAACTTCTGCCACACATTTTGCCCCTTTTGAAGGAATTGCTTTTCCATCCCGAATGGGTAGTTAAAGAATCTGGTATCCTTGTTCTTGGAGCAATTGCTGAAGGTAAGGCAACAGTGCATATCAGGTTACTGAATTTTTATTGGTTCTAAAGCAGTTCTGGGTTTCCTTCTAGATGAATTTACTTGTGCAAGCAAGTATACCTCCTTAGCTGTTTGGTTTTAAGTGATTAATCTCTACATCTACTGGTTGATGACTGCAGTTACTTGTTTAATTTTTCATTTTCAAATCTGTGCAATTTTTGGAGGCTTAAATAACTTAGATAATTTCTCTTATTCCTCCCTTTCTTAACTCTGTGGCATATATTTATTGATCTCTCATTAAATACTACCTTGATTTGATACAACAGGAATATTTACATTTCAGTCAGTGTTTTCAGAAATGGAGAAGACAAGTCCCATGACTTCAGTGCCCTGAGCTGCTTTTTGTGGATGGCTCTCTGATTTAAATGTGTTAATTTCCATTTCTTTGTATTTACTTACAGTCTTGGCTTTTTGCCTGTATTTCCATAATCTCTTCGATTTTGGAAATTGAAGGAATATGTTTGGGTCCATACCTGGATTATCTATCTTTTCTGACAGTGCCTAGTGAACATGTATTTTCTTTGTTGCTAGAAAGCATTTTTGTTGGTTTTGATTTCAAGTCAAGCAAGGTAAAAGTTAGTACTTCTTGCAAATCTCAGTGTATTACTGCCCTTGCTGACTCGAAGTGTGCAGCTTTTATTGTTGGTCAGTATTTGTGTTATATTAGGAGAAAACAAGAAGAAAATTAAATTTTTTAAGAAATTTTTTTTAATGATATGATGATTATTTATCAAGGCCTAATCTTTCTCTGCTTGCTGTCTTGGTCACTCTGAGTAGACTGGCATAAGACTTCCAAGCTTTGTAAACCAATTTTATTTGGATGTTCTTGCTATACTGCCTTTAATAAAGCAGAATTTATGGGGATTGGGGAAGCACTGAAGTAGAAATGTAGTTGGAATGAATGTAAATTCAATTGAGGATTTTAATTACTGTTTATGGTGTGGTTTCATTTTAGGACTTAACATAAATTAGGTAGACTTGCTTTGTATATTGGTAAAATGTATTACTACATGATAGTGGAAGAAAATATATCCCTTCTAGGAAATGACAAAAAGCTCTATTATGTTTTTTAATTCCCATACTGTAATAGCTATATTTTTCCTTCTAGGCTGCATGCAGGGTATGGTTCCATATCTTCCTGAGCTAATCCCTCACCTTATTCAGTGCCTCTCTAATAAAAAGGCTCTTGTGCGCTCCATCACTTGCTGGACTCTTAGTCGCTATGCACACTGGGTAGTTAGTCAACCCCCAGACACATACTTGAAGCCATTAATGACCGAGTTGCTAAAGCGCATTCTGGATAGCAACAAGAGAGTACAAGAAGCTGCCTGCAGGTGAGCCAAAGCTTAAACAAAAAGTACTATCCATGACACTGCTTTTTCATGGGAAAATATTTTAATGTCTTAATTGATTATTCTATAACTCCATTTCTAGCTCTTAATGTATTTTTTTTTCCTTTTAAATTGGGGTGGGTTCGGCTTCTTCTGAAATCATCACAACTGAGTTGTGGTAAAACAAAACCAGATAATTTGTCTTTCTCTTGTCCAGTTGGTTTTTAGAATATATGAAAAACAAACTAAACAATCAATTGCTGTAAAAGAAATGATCCATATGTTACACTTGTTTATTTTCAATATTTGAAATGTCATTGATCAGGAATCTGGCTTTTATAGGCCTATGAGCAAGGTCAATACTGGAAAACTATCCTATCATTGCATTAGCAATGTTTATATTTAGCTCAGGATTACCAAAAAAATTGGGTTACAACTATTTCAAGGGATATTCCCTTTCTCTTGAAAGGAGATCCTTGGAGGTAAGATTCCCTTCTATCCCTTGTCTACTGACCTTTAAAAAAAAAAAAGAATGGACTCACCATTAATAGAATGGGTATACCACTTGTGCAGGAAGCTCAGCAAATAAAGCTTTTTCATGTCAGTTTGTGTAGGGCAGGAGTACACAGCAGACTGCCAAGAAAGTTTCTTCATAAAGCAGGATTAGATCTGTAACATGTATACATAAAGGGTTTTTACCAGAATATTTTTAAATTTTTCTTGTCACAGTTTAAGAGCTGAATTATTGTGTTCAGTCAGAATAGACTGAGTTTGTCTCAATAATACCATTGTGAAAACATACCTTGGATGAATTTAAATACTAAATACAGTTCTATGTTTAAACAGGAATGGGTAGTGTAGGGCCTTTTGGGGTGGTCTTGTTTTGTTTTTTACAAGATACTGACTGACCTATTTGGGGTGGGTTTTTTTGTCATTCAGTGCCTTTGCTACTCTAGAAGAGGAGGCTTGTACAGAGCTTGTTCCTTATCTTGCATATATACTTGACACTTTGGTCTTCGCATTTAGTAAATACCAGCATAAAAACCTGCTCATTCTATATGATGCTATAGGAACTCTAGCAGATTCTGTAGGACATCATCTAAATAAACCTGTGAGTATACCTTATGTTCTGTAGAAACACTCCTCATATATTGAAAAACTGGTTGAGTGGTTTTTGTAGTGTGCTTTGTTTTAAAACAAAAATGCTGGATTCAATAATAATAAATATTTACATGTAATATACATAGACTGTATGTAATTTTCACACTACACAAATATTCCTCATTTTGAATAAATAATTGTGTGTTTGGTGGCTTGCAAAATGTACTTCTTGTTATTGTGACTTTTTTTCTTACTCTCAGAATTTTTCAGCTCAAAGGAGATATATATATATAAAATGGGATTTTAAAGAAATTGGTAAAATGTGTGTGCTAATTTCTAATGA
>WBNO01009269.1:1072-18495 GCA_013400575.1 Peucedramus taeniatus
GAGGATTGCTTCACAGGATTGCAAAACCACTGATGGCGGCGAAGGGGAGCTTAATTTACAAACTAAAAGACGTGGCTCCAGCAGAGATGAACCCCTTCCTGGGACTGACTGGGGAACACCTGGGTGATGATCGGCCGACAAGTACCCATGATCGAGATAACCAGGGTCCTTAGACCTTTGCATCTGAATACCAGGTCCCTAACTTGGCATCTGATCTCATCACTGCCCAGGAACAGCTTTGTCCAGTCCAGCATAGAAAAAAAGGAAACCTCATGAATACGTGGAGCAACAAAGGAATAGAAGAACCTCTGCCTCAGGCAAAAAAAACTATATAAAAACCAACCCGATGGAGGCAGCATTTGTGAACAGAGGGGGTTCTGACGTGATAGAGGTCAGACCATAGCTCACCCAGCGCCCATCCCGGGCTTGGTGCTGTCTCTACTAATTGTGGCTATCCAAATTGTATCTTGACCACAAAATAAAATTTTGATTTTTTAATTATTACTAAATTGGCTGAATCACTAATTTACCTATAACATCAAGAAAAGCTTTTGGATATTTTGAGGTATCTTTATGGTTGTGCAATATATTTGGAACACCTTCCCCCCTAGCAGCCATTTTAAGGTCTGAATTTGAATTCTCAACATAAAATAATGGTTTTCATTATTTATCTTGCAGGGCAATTCTTACTGTGATTCCAAGTTTAAGGATTGACTGTGGGTATAAACAGGTAGACGGACAATTACATTTTATCAAACTTTCCCATAATCTGGCACTGACAGAGATTTGGGTACCTTCCATCAATCTTTTGTACCTTCTTTATTTTGTTATGAAGTTTTTTTGAGCAATATTCCTTCACAGCACTGAGTGCATTTTGAGAACACAGTATTCTAGAGAGGGGTTCTCTAATTCCAAGCCACTTTGGAAGCTTATAAACAAACAAATTCTTAAAGCAATTACTTGAAGACATGAAGTTTTCTTGGGAAGGAAATGGAGGAGTAAGGTTCAAAAGCCCTATAAATTGTCTGAGCTGCCAGGACAAAACAATTATTTATAACATTGGAAAACAGAGAGCCTTCCAGGCAGTCTTTTGCCACCTCTCCATGTACATCTGCTACAGATGTAGACATCAGATAGTATTTCTTTCAGAGGATGTTTAAACTCGAGGGCAGAATTTAAGGAGGTACCAAGTGCTAGCAGTGAGGATGTAATCTACTTCTCTGATTTTTCTTAGAGGAGGTCACTGACCTGCCTTGGAGAACAACACAATTACAAAGTATTTTGAGGCAAATTTATTCCTTTTGAAAGCAGATGAGGAAAGTGTAAAAGAGTTTCTTCAACACTTTGTTTTGTTTTCTATGAAAAAACTTTGAAAAATATGTGACAAGAGGACAAGACAAGGACCAGTTAAAGCCAGATGCTCAAGCTGAGAATTCATTCTACTGGGAATGAACAGAAGCCCTTTAATGGCAACTTGCAGAAAAGCATTTCCCACTGGGTGACCTGCTACCTGCTCTTCCTTGCTTCCCTCCTTTTAGGGACTCTTTTTTTAACTTCAAAAAACAAAACAAAAAAAAGGACACTGGCATAGTGGTTGAACAGATGCATACTGTACTCATTCACAGAACTAATCTATTATCCTAATCTAGAACTAAACAATTATCCTGAGAAGGATAATATTTTAGCTGAATTTCTGGACCTCATTCACATCCAGCCATAAAAACAGATTAGCCAGTGGAAGCAGCACTGGAATAAAATCCCCAAAAAACAAATGTCGTCTCCTCCCTCCATTCCCACTGCAGTACTGACCTAATACGTATGAAAACTATGGCCTAACAGTCGGAGAAACACTAGTTTTACATCAAGGGAGTAGAGAAATAGAGGGAGACTAAAGGCCGACATCACTCCAGCCCCATACAAACCCCAAAAGAACCTGATCATCATTATCCTCTGCAGATTTCCAAAGAGCAAGTCAAAAGATCACTTGGCTTCTTTCCAGGAATACCAGCTTGTCCTCCACATAGATAGCAATCAACATCCCAAGAAGACTGGACTCCCCTCAATGAACTCCTGTTCCAGGGTTCCTTGTCCCTCCGCTTTAGAACTAAGCATCCTAAGCCTCAGCCAAGCAGGCTGTTGTGCTGGATGTTGTCCCCAGAGATACACCCAGGCAGGCTTCAAATGCAGGATTAGGCTGTGCTGTAAGACTGTATCAGACAGGTGACCTGATGGGGGGCTGCCTTCAGCTTATCATTCCTAAGCATCAACCTGACCATGCTCATGCTGGGCAGTCCAAACTAGCTCTCTTATGTTGCTTTGTTTCTCATACCAGGGAAGGGTTTAGACACATGTTGGTTTACAACAAAGGATGAAAATATCATGTGTCTGAAACATCAACCAGAATTCCTCCAAAACTATATTCCTAAAAAATTGTTTGAGGCATTTTTAGAGCAGGCTTGTATCAGGAAATAGCAACTTGCTGGACTGAGTCATACACATCACTTGTATTTGTTTGAGAAACCCCTGCTGATAGCAGGCATTGTCAAAGTATCCTCTGTGTCAGCAAGGTACAACCAAAAGGTACCAAGTCCAAAAGGCATGGAGTTCTTTTGATGTATGGCATAACCAGGATCTTTCTGAGAAGTATTTGTGCTGTGTGTTCTTGGGAATATGAATGGGAAAATTTACACACAGATAGCCCTGAGTGGCAGGACTGATAATGCAAAATGTGGTTCTCTGAAAGGGGCAGAGGCCCTGAAGTGAAAGGTGATGTAAATGAAAAATTCCTCCCACAGGGATGACGTCGCTTTTTAGTATTTTGCTGGGGATGTCTGGTGGTGTGCTCCTCTCAATGTATTGATGTCTGAGCCTTTCCAACAGTAGGGTAAGTGTTTTACATTAGATTAAAATCCATCAAAGCAGAAAATTCTGGTTGTATTAGAAAGATTAATGTTTGTATGGTCAACTAATTTCCAAAAATGAACAGCTAAAAGGAACTCATAATGAAGTGAAAAAGGTTAGGAACTGATGAAAATTTTCTGGTTTTATTTCCATATATTCATCTACATCCAGATATCCATTACCCATACATCCACATACTAACAAACACACTTCCCAAAAAGAAGATTTTGCTATTGCACTGCTGTAGCTGACAGTGACTACAGAGTTCTGAATGTATATACAGATTAGCACTATGTACCACAAGAAAAAAACTAGTCTACTGTCTAACATTACTGTCAGTGCTCTCAGAACTGCTATTACCAGGACAACAAAGAGACCTTTCTGTTTTCATACAGTTGGTTTTCAATTGTTTTTTTTCAGTAAAAAATCTTGTGCTTTTACAAAGTAGGCACCAGAGGGAGACCTGCACTTTAGTTCAACTACAAAATAATGCTGGCAGGAGTCATTCAAAAGTGGACAATCAAAGCCTCTTGGCCAATATGCTCTAGGTGCTTCTGGGTGAAACTGTGTCTAATGGGAGCACTCAGAGAGGAACAGGCAGACTTCTTTTTAATGGCCAAAAAAACTTCAGAGTGCTCCATGAAGAAAAGCCAGGTTCCCAAATTTCAGGCTGTAGATGAGTACACATCAACCAGTTTGAGCATAGCTGGGAAAGACCTGCTCTTTGCCACCCACTGCCCCAGTTTATCATCACATCCTGCTGACAGTTACCACTTCTCAAATCTTCTGGCTGAGCTGCATATATAAGAACTCCCTAAACATGTCAGTCAAAATAAGCTAGATCAGCTTAAGTAATTTAAATAACAAATCTTTCCTAACATGGCTCAATTTGACTGAATTGGATTAAGGAGAGCTCCCATGAGCAGCTCAGCCAGCAGACCAGAGAGGGCAGTAACCCCAGATAGAGGGCAGTAATGAATGCTCTGGGGTGGGCTTGCTCTTGCATTGACAAAGCTACTCTTTTAGTGACAAAGGAAGTAAATATATATATATATTTATTGTAGGCAGGTTGCTGCTGTTTTGTAAGCCTGGTAAGAGACATCAAGAGAAGCTATATGGACAGGAAATATACAGTACTCTCTTAAAAACAGGTACTCTTAAGTTGAAGTGGCAAAAAGGAAGGAGCAATGGCTTCTAGGAAGCAGGTAAGAGCCCACAAAATTAAACCCATGAACATGAAGTTGAGCACAACTAACTGGAATCCATGTAGACAAAGTAAAATTAAATCATTATTATGAATTACAGGCATGATGGTATGGAAAAAACTCCCAACTCCTTACCAATACAGCTGGATCACAACATTGATTGTTTGAAACATAGCGATGCTACTTAGAAGTAGTCCCTCTATTCCATGATTTTCCTCACTATGCAAAGGAAAAAAAAAATCAACAAAATAATCAGATCCTCATATGCTATCCAATCTAAGAAAATTATTGAAAAACAAAGCGTAAAGAGCAAAACCTATAATAGAAGCAAACTTCGACTCTGCTGCCTTGTGACAAAACAACAGGCAGTCTTAAGTCAAATTTCTAGGAAGTTTTCTGAAGTTCAAAATTGAGAACTTAGGCTTTGCGTTTTTGTTTTAAGTAGATACAACTCCAGTTTTTAATTAACAGGTTCCCTCTAGATACTTGCAACCAATACAAAAAGTTGGTGTTTCTACTACAAAGTTATTATACCTTTAATGTAATTCTTATGCCACTTTAAAGATACTTCATTAAAAGGGAGTTGGTAGTGAAATAATGGCAAACATTAAGTTTCTTTACAATGGCAGTCTCATTTAGAAGTTACCTCACCTCCAAAGTTGTCAGCAGCTTCTGACACTCAGTAGATTAACAGTCCAAGGATGCTTTTTCACAGCTGTTTAAAGTAATACCCATGGGATTGCCAAAATTTAACCCGAACCTGTTTGTGGAAGAGAATCTGGCCTCAAACTAACTATTAAGCAAACCAGGAGGGAAAAAAAGAAAACATAATTGGGGGTTATGAGGGAGACTCTTCAGCTGGATAAGATGTCTCTGTGTGGAGTCCTGACTACACATGTTGGTAAGAGGGAATACCCAACTGCGGAGATGAGGAAAGGGCAGGATATCAACACACATTGCCTCAGAAATACGTGGAATCTCCAGTCCTTGAGAATAAGGACAAACAGGAGAACTTAAGCATGGCAGCCTTTTGCTCAAGCTTATGCTTCTCCTCTGGGAGCACGAAAGGGAAAGAAGCTCTTCCCACTGAAAGGGTAGATTAGCTGTGCACCTTCTAGTTCTGTCAGTTGTGACTGCAAATGGTTTTCTTCCCTGACCACAAGACCTATGATACAGTCTGTGCATAAATTAGATATAAAGAGAATTAAGAACACACAGGTAACCATTAATCTGGCATTTCCTCAAATGAAAGTGTTTCAATTTGTGATGTAAATAACAGTATTTTTACAATGCGGTACAAAAATCTGTAAAGAAAGAAAAAGATGCTTAGGCATAGTTCTTGAGTTTTATTAGATTTATCTAGTATTTATGAACAAGGGGCTAACCTAAATTTGGTTTGTTTATATTGTCTTTATCAGGCAAGCAAGAGTAATCCTCTCATAATTTGGTGGAAGCCGAATTTTTTGTTTTGTTTTGTTTTGTTTTTTTCAGTAACACATGCATTGCCAATTAACTGTATCACAGAGCAGACTCAGTATAATTTCACTTATATTGTACCACTTTTCTTTGGTCAGTCAAATGGTCTTTGTCAAAGTAGTTCTTTAAAAAGTTATGGTGAAATGTTAAAATGTACTCTAACATAAGGAACATTTGTGTGTGTGGTTACACTTTACAGTTAATTTCCATGAATAATATTCAAAAGTAGTCTGGTCTATTCTCTGCCTGCCACCAAATGATCAAGTTATCATGAAATTTAGTACATCGTACCTGCTTTCTACTGTCCCACAAACATTAGCATTGTAGTGGGGAAGTGATGGAAAGAAGAAGGAAAAGATTAGGCCTGACCCAATTTCACCATTTCGATAGATACAGCGAGTAAACTCACTAACTGCAAAAGCGAAAAGAAACAAAATTCATAGGGCTTTGCATTCTGTGCAATTCATAGTTGTTTCTCCTGTTTGAAAGGAGAAAGAAAACATGTTTTCTTACATGTAAATTTATTTGCAAGGAATGATGATTAAAGAGGTAAGATGCTTGTTTTCTTCCCAAAAGATGCAGTACACACTCAGGTGCATACACAGATTGAGCATAAAATCTACAGCATGTCCCAAAGAAATCATATAGAATCTAAATACACAATACACAGTCTCAAGAGTTCCTTCACAAAATAACATTCAGATTGCCACAAAAAACTATCTATATAGATACATAAGCCTGTTAGTGATGTCCATTGCTGAAGTTAAAATATATTTACCTTGATGTATCATTTTCCAGTCTAATGTCTTTGAAAAAATGAGATATATTAAATCTATGATACATGTAGGTCTTGAAAACAGCTTTTCATACCACAAATATTTCTCAATAAGATATTGATTATATTACAAACATATCTTGTGAAGAACCTTAACTTGCAGACATAACTTAGGGAGCAACTTTACTGGTGGAAAGCACTGAAGTAATTCAGAGACCTTTATCGTAGTAAAAAAAAAGTTTAAAAAATCAGCATTTAAAACAAAAAAACCTAGAATTCAGGAAATAAAATTAAATATTTTCTGATAAAGATTTTAGATGCTCAAGTCAAGTATCCAAAAGATTCTAGTCAAGCTCCAAAGTTACATATCAAACTCAAATTCTGCTGTACAACTGCCACAAAGCATAACTGGAATAAAACTTTTTAAACCACAGAAGTGTTCAAGAACAAACTATTGAAAAAGTCTGTGTCATTTGGAAGGAAGTAGGATTTTATACAGAGCCTCCACTTTTTTCCACCTTGACCATAACAACCTTCATTTCATATGCAACTTCATCTTTTGCCCACAGTTACTCCAGTGCAATAGTGTTTCTGGAGTGTAACAAAACAGAATGTGGCAAAAAGTGACAAAAATCTACATTTAAACTGTTAAAACCAAACTAGAAATTGCACAAAATAAACAAAAACTGCAAAAAAGGCTGATTCTGACATACTCACTTCTACATTCATCAAAAAGAAAGACCTACTTAGTCTTTTTTACACTGTTTATGAACTAAATTGAAGACTAAGCTCAATAGCTGTGACATGGTTAAAAATAGCTGTACGGCTTTAGCACCTCAACTCATACTGCTCCACAGGAAGAATTATTCTCCTGGTCAAAATATTTGCCTTTTCAATGAGCTGAACTTTCAGGTCATCTGTTAACAATGTAGATTCTTTCCTGTCTAGAAGAACTTTATTGTCTCTCCTTTAACAAACAGCAGGGTATTGTTCCTAGCTGGTTGCTAATTCACACAAATAGCATGCAAAAATCTTTTTAAATGCTGTATGGAAGATACATGTGTTGCCTGGAACACATATTTTGATTTAATAAATCTCATACTTAGTCCCTCTCTATGTGTAAAATAAAATTTAAACCCGTCTCTATTATAGCCTCTCATTACATCCCCAAACTTTTCTTTCCCCCTCTTTTTTCAGCCTTCCCAACAAAAACACAGGTGCACATTATAACGGAGCACCATGTGCCCTTGATGCTGAAAAAACTTTTCAGATCAGATTTTGCAGATTACCTGTGTAAGGCTTCCTGTAGAAGAGATAATTTCACTCCAAAATTCCTAGAACTAAATGCATATTTTTGGAAAAATTCACAGCTTGTTTATTTCCCTGACATAAGAACATCCTTAAAAACAAGCTGTTCTGATAGGTAAATGACTTCAATTTAAATTTATTATATTTCTAGAAGTAGTACACCTGAGTTCGGCTCTGAGCTCCTGCATTTTATCATCCAAAACCTAGTGTACCTAAAGAACTACTTTGTCTGAAATCTTTGCTCATGTAAGTACTTACAGGCCACCAGTCACCTTTGCTGAATACTCCAGAGTAAGCTACTCCAGGCTCCTGCTGTATGGCAGAGTTTGCCAACTTATTTGTTTTTAAAGTTTGCAATTGTCCTCGAGATGTTTTTCTGAATCTTTGTAAGTTCACCTAGATTTTGGGTTTTTTTTTCACTTTAAGCTCAAATAAGATACAATTTTCTAGCATCTCACTAAAAGCTACATAGAAAGGTAACAGCACACCTAACTCCACTTGAGATCCCCAATATCCATACCAAGAGACTGCAATGTGCATTTTAGCTGCTGTATTGTATCACCAAATTACTCCTTTCTAAAGCACCACTCTCCATTCTGCAGGTACTCTGCTGTCAGGACAGTATCTTTAGCTACATTAACGTATGTTCATGAATGATCCCCATTAAGTAAGCACAGACCATCCCTCACACTTATGAATCCATCCATTTTTGCACAGATGCATTATACCAGAGATTACATTCTATTTTCCTCCAGATCATTATCCAAATCCTCAAAGCAATGGACTGTGAAAAACTTCTATAAAATCCAACATGAATGTCCTTAATCTATTACTGCTTTATGATCTGTTGGTCAACCAGTTTAAAATGGATTTGATATGGACCATGTTGACTTAGCAAGGAGACAGATTTCAGAAATCAGAATACCATGCAATACTGCATCAGGTGCTTTACAAAAGCCTACTACACCTACGTGAGTATCTTTGTCAAGGAGAACTTACAGCCTCAGAGTAAAGAAGTAAGTACAGATTGGTTCAAATTGTCATGAACACTTGGGCAAGCAGTGACTCTGCTTTCTTTAATTTTCTCCTAAACAGTTCTCATTTCAACCTTTTACAGTTCTTTTTGCAATCAACATCAACCTGTCCAGTCTAGTACTTATGTTACATCCTGGCCTATACTATCTAATTTACACTGTACATTGTTTCTAAACAATGAAAACTAACACAAAACAAAATACAAACCACAATACCTTAGATACCTTCAGTTGGTTGGGGTATTCTGTTTGTTTTAAATCCTGTCTCCTGTAGACTAAAGAAAAACTTAAATTTGTTTACTTCTATCAGAATAAAGAAATATTTATTTGGAAGTCACAGTAAATTAAAAACAAAACATCACAATTTTGGCCAGAAAACAAGAGTAGTCTGACTCACAGCATGTTTTTAAAAAAATCATAGAATATTTTTTTTTTTTAATATTTCTGTCTCAACTATTAGTATTCCTATCTAATAGACATGTGTTGTTACTGGCATTTTTTTGCTCTCAATAGATAAGAGAATTTTCATATTGTTCTTAACCCCATGGATAGGTTTATGAATAAAGTCTATATAATCTACTATGAATGGTCTTTTTGTTGTGACAGCTAATAGCCACTACTGTTCATGGCATTTTCTCTGAATCTTCATACATTTGAATATTCACCTCTGCCTTACTGCACTATGACAGTTTCATATCTATCCCTAATGACTTTTCATTGTAGGAATTAAAAAACACCTGAGTAACTTTTATTTGAAAGTAATATAACTTAGAGACAAAACTGCTTTCTTTATATCTTCAGTAACATCTGTATTATTTTTAAAATTAAATATTTACATTTATTTTATTACATTATTCCTGTTAAAAGTGATTATGTATTATTGGCAAAGCCAGTATTGGTAGAACATTGAAATAAGCAATGATAACTATCAGTGCTGATTATTTTCATGGAAGTGTTCTTATATATCATTTCACTTCTGTCAGAAGAATAAAATTGAGAGAACACAATTGCTTTTTCTCAGAAAAATATGATGAATGACCTACACATATTAGTAATTCCAAGAAAATGTTAATAATCATCAGCTAATGTAATCACTCTGAAGTAACAGTGCATGGTTTCTTTGCATCTAGACATTTAGAGGAAAATTACTCTGTCAAATAAATCTACAGAAAATGTGCCTTACTTCTAAAAATAGAAAATGTAGACTTTATAAAACTTTCTGAGGCAACTTTCTATTCTTAAGTGTATACTTTATTTATTTACTTTCATCTTGTGAAAAATCAAAACCAGAATGTTTTATTCCTTGTTTTCTGTGTGTAAAGAACCCAGTGTCTAGGCCAGGTTGGTTGTTAAAACTATGTCGGAACTGAGGAAGAATGGAAGGGCCAATAATAACAGACAACTTTATAGTTTGATTCTGCTCTTACTAAACTGTGGCACTCAATAAAAATTGGCACACAAAGTTTATTTGACTTACTTATTTTCACGTAAGCAGCCTAAAGTGTTTGCTGGTTGTTTTCAGTAATTTGTTGGCGAGCAAATAAATTTGAATATATTGGACTGAGTTTCTAGACAATCATATCAACAGATTTTTTTTCTGACTGTAATCTTGTTTTCTACTTATAAATTATTTATTTAATAATTTGTTGGTTTGGGTTTTTTTAACTATATGATGGACCAATGTCTATGGCTGGCAATACTATTAAATTGTAGTAGTTTAGAAGCTAAGTATAGCTTTCACACTTATTGCTACATGCACCTGTTAAAACAATGAGTCATCTGAACATACATTCAGGCAATTTTAATTTTTGTGTGCTACACCACTGGATAACCAATATTTTAAGCTATTTAATGTTTTCAAACTGCATACAAATGCAGAATTTGTGATAACTATATTAAATCTTTTCAATAAAATTGTCTTTTAAATGCTGAATAAATAGTCTAGTATTTTATAATAATATTTACCATACAGAAATAATAAATTTCTTAATTATTACCTATACCTAAATAATTGAGAGAATATTTTTACTTAATATAAGCAAAATAAGGAGCTTACACACACACAAAGAACTGAGAACATTGGATTTGGGGCACTTAAAGAACTCAGCTACGTCTAAACTCTCACTCAATTACCACCACTATGTTCCCAAATGCTTCCATAAAACAGCATTGGCCTTGTAATCTTTAGTATTAATAGATATTTTTCCTTCTTAACAATTTTTTATTTATATATTGGAAGGACTTAGAGTGCAACGCAGTTTACTTTCCTTATCAGTTTTCCCACCTTCACATAAACACACTCAAAACGAAAATACTTTGCTCCTGCTTGTGAAACTGAAACCAAAAGTAATTAAAGCCCAGGTTTTTCTACCCAAAAGATATTGACAGCACTCATACTCTGAACTTTAATTCCATTGGAGGGGCTAAAAATAATCTTTATGAATATCAGCATTTTAAATGAAATGCAGCTTAAAGCAAGCACGGAGACATCCTGTCTCATCCCACTCCCTGCCCACTGAGTGAATAACCAGAACACTTAGAAAGAAATTACACTTTTTAACTACACTTGTATGTCACCTGCATCTTCAAACTGGGTTTGCACAACAGCCTCAGAGCACGTTACAGTATTATCAAGGTGGACAAGGAAAATACAACCTTACACTGTGGCAGAAATTTCATTACTTGCATAGCACACTAAAGGCAGTAAGTTTCACCAAGCTTTGCAACTGCTATGGTGAAAGTAAAATTCAGGGAATTATAAAAGTTTTGCAACACTGAGAAGTAACTGGAATCCCAAATTCTTGCAAGCACGAGTTTGCCATTTTCACAGGAAATGGAAGGGTAACCAGCCACTAAAACATGCAGCACAGCATCTGCTGTGGCCGTGCTCGCCTGCCAGGGCTGCAGTCCTTTCTCCCAGGATCACTGCTCCTCAGCCCAGCCTGCACGGGCTGCGTGACCTCAAGGTGGAGTCCGGGGACACAGCTCTGAGTCAGCTCAAGCCATGGGCAAGAAGCTGTGCAGTCGCACTGCAAGTCTATCCAGCGAGTTGATCCAGCTGAAAATTAAGCTTGCAGTTTGACAGTCTTTTTTTTTTAACAGAGCCAAGTCATTCCTGCAACCATCCCCCCACATCTAACCCATTTTCTCCTGTCTCTCTTCAAACATACCATATATTCCTGTTTCTTCCCTTGAAGAAGGCATCTCTTGGATTTCAACCTCGGCCAGTCAATAAATTGCCAGAAAACTATTTCTGTAAAAGCAGTGGGCAACCTTCAGCGAGGCATGCTTCCTTAATGAGCGTTCACCTCACCCAGCGACAGAAATCGGTGCGGGTGCAAAGGAAGGAGGAAGACGGTAGCGGCAAGCAAGACAGTGGTGGTGCTTAAATTTGTTTTAAGCTGTAGAGAAAAGAGCCCTAGTACTCACAGTTGAAAGTGGACAGTCTCCTAAATGTTAAATATCACACCATTTAAAGAAACATTAGGGGAAAAACCCACACAAACACTGTCAGGATACACAAAGTTTTCCCCTGGTCTCAGGGCTTGCTCACTGAGGCTGTTTTTTTGTGGCCATCATTCAGAAGCTCAACAGCTTCAATAACCTTCCACACCTGCTTTGTCATCCTGGCAAGTACATGTACAGCCACACACAGAAACAAGCTGAGGAACTGCTTCAACCAAACAAACATTTCTGAGCCACAGTTTTTCGTTTGGTTGTTTTTAATGATGCCAGATCAATTTTCCAATCCTCTTAAAACATGGCCAAGCTGCTGTTGTGGCTCAAACAGAAGGAACAGTTGAGCAATCCGAGCAAAGGCAACTGAAGTCAATCATAACGTGTAGCCACCCAAACACCTTCTGAGATTTAATATAAAAGGAAGTAAAATATAACAATTATTTAAAAACATAACTTGATCAGTTATTGACACTCAGATAACAAGCTTTAGCTTACACCATATGCCTAAACTCTTTATGCTTCAATAGTACAATCCCTTAGCAACATTCACCTACTAACACAGTTTACAGCCCCAAGGGAAAGCCTATAATGAATGAAAAGTTGGGTATTATCCTGCATTAGGATCAGAAGACTGTAGAAAAAGGAAACAAAACCTTACTGCTTAGGAGGCCACATTTAAGTATATTTAACTTAACCGAGTAAATTAACCCAATTAGCTTTTCTGTATTTTTTTACAGAGGAAGGGGATGAAGTCTATGACCTTTTAGAGAAATTTCACTTAAATGGTCTAAAGGGCCTTCTGGCTTGAAGTCCTCACTGACTGCAGAGGACACCAAAGACAACACTGCATGCAAGTTGAATACCTCTCTGCAGTTAGCCCCATGAAAACCAAACCAACCAACATAAAAGGGGACAGGTCTGTCTGTAGCTTGTACTTGCAGCATACTTCTCTTTATCAGACCAAATTAGCCTGCTCTACTTTTTTCTAAGATGTTCTGACAATATTTACTTGGGGGAAAAAAAGAAAAACAAAAAAGAAAAAGGCTTTATTCTGCTTGTGCTTTGGCTCAGGGATTCAAACTTTGTCAGGGAGATGAGCAATCATCTCTGAAATACCGAGTCTGAGTGATATGCTCAATGCTAGACTGTGGCAGAGAAAAGAGAATTACATTTTTTGAGACAGCACTCAGGTAACCTAATGACGAGAGCCTCCATTTTCACTCAACAACCCCTGCCTACCCATCTTTCTACAAAAGATAAAGCAATTTTAATGCATAGGCCTTTCTTCCACTACATAACCAAGTTCCAGATTCTTCCAGAAAAACAGAAAACATCCTTATTTTACAGTCAATAGGCAACTAATTCCACGCCGAAAGTGCCCTTTTCTGAACAAGTTGATGGGAAAAGAATTTTCTGGTGGTTTGACTGAAAAAAAGAGAGGCAGGTATTGAAAAGACATTGGTTAGGTAGAACTCAAATATTGGACAAAAAGGACAAATGAATAGAAAGGGAACATTAATTTAGTGACAAGCAAAAGATAAAATTCCACTGGTTCTACAGTCAAGCACTATTTTCTTGTTCCTCTTCTCATAATTTACTGTCTCAGTATTCTTTAAGTCTTTATTTAGCATATAGAGATATAAAACCCCTTTCTCCAAATTAATCCCCTTTAGTCACGCACTTTTAGCTCCAGCTTCATAAATATAAACAAGCACACATAAAAAATAAAGGGACAAATAAAGCATTATTTCACTAATAGAAATAATAAACCCACATATAGAGATATATAAGCTAGAATGATAACTGTCATTAATTCTCATGGTTTTTGCTTGACAGTAAGAATGCTATAATAAAGAAAATACTTTGTGTGCATGCAAGGAATCAGTTTTGTTACATTTTTTAGCTTTGATTAGATATATATATATGCTCAGATGTGAAGGATTGAATTACTTTAAAAAGGAACTCAGAGTTTGATAATTCAATTATTACTGAATATATTCAAGTAACACACAACAGTAAAGAACTTCACATTTCACAGACCAGTACCAGCATTATGTTTAACTAAGATGTTCACTTGTACTGAGAAAATACATCTCACACTCTTTAAGTATAACTTAACTCATAGCTGTCCATCAATGCTTTATTTTCGTAAGTACCTGAAGGTATGAAGAACAGAGCATAGCAAGTGATTTTATCTGAATATATGTAGGAAAATAATATGGGTATAGATATAAATGAATAACAGTAAAGTTTCATCTGCCACTGTGAGTGACTCAAAACCTAACATTCACAGGGACAGAAAATCATATCACGTCCCAGTGCTCATTCCTCACTAAATCCATGTTCTGTGGCAGGCATAGATAACCACCAAAACACCGTCTTATTGTATATACTTGTTCTGCATCACACCAGTTTCAGGGCAAAACTGAACTTAAAAATCTAAATCAATCTTTGTAAAGAACTGGTTTTAAAGATAATGTGTTATAATGATTTTCCTCAATAAGCATTTAAAATAAAAATCCAATAAAAGACAAGTAACCGTGTTATTAAATCTTTACTGTTAAGAAAGTAGAAAAGCATGGTACAGGTTGCCTACACCTGTGATGTGTATACTGCTGATGAAAAAATGAACAAGATCCCATCTTTGTATAGTTTAAAGTTTTGTGAGGTCGTAACCTTTTATATCCATTGGGTTTTTGTAGTCATGGACATAAGCTGTTAAATCAACATCTGCTTGATGCTGCACCAGCTTCCATGTTTTAACAGTCCTACAATGTTATATCTCAAAGAAGCATCCTCAAATACAGTGATTTCCATCTTCTCATTCAGAACCTAATATTTTATTCTTGGGTAGTTTAAATAAATAAGCACAAACCTCAGGAGAGCTGATGAGTACAGTGTGGGAGAGAGGAAAAACAAATCAATTAAGGAGCTGCCCTGATAGAAGAGAGATGCCTCTAACAGGAGTGAAATAGAATCTGAAACACTGATGGATCTTTTGAAACAGGAAGCTAACTTACTTGCCTTCGGCATCTGGAAAAAAAATTCTTTGTTGTTATTGATCATTCCTTGATGACCTGGGTGAAAATACAGCTCATGCCAATGTTAATTCTCTGGAAGCCAATGGCTTCAAAAGTCATATAATGATAAACTGGTCCTAGACTTCCATAGTATATTGTCTTATGAAAGTTTTTTTCAAATTAAAACCAAATAGAGATCGTGTCCTTTTTTCCTCCCACTCAACACATTCCCTTTTGTACAATCAAATCAAAACCCAAAGCACTAACACTAAGCACATGAACCAGACAAAGAGAAGAAAAAATTTCAAAGCTGGGTTTTAACCTTCCCTACATATGTATATTACAAAAAACCTGATATGCATCGAGAGTTTAAATTTTCTCTTTGAAACTTCTGACTTTGCTACATCACAAGTGAAAACTGATTGACTGCTCTAAAACTGCACTCCATTAAATCTTCTGTTCCACTTGGGAATGCTTGGACATCTAGTTAGTTACTCCTTCAGCTACAAAAGAGGGTGACAAGCTGAGGGGGAAGCTTCATTTTTAGGAAACATTAGAAATTGTTTTGCTGGAAATGCTCACTTAACTGACAAGTTGCTTTGAATGTATCTATTTAGCATAACTATATTTACAAACAAATTCCACAGAAAAATACACTAAGAACAAAAGCTCAAGATTCTGTCTGGTGTAAACATCATTGCTCTTACTTTATGTTTCTTTTCTTATGTTCTTAGAAAGCTCTGCTAATCCAAGATCAAGTCTGGTCCTTATCTGTAACCTAAACAAGTGAGAAAAAATGCGCTAGTCTTGAAAACATGACTGACCACCTAAGAGTTAAGTTATAAAGTAACTATATGGCAAAAACCCTACAGAGGAGAAAAAATGCTGGTTTTTCCTGTTTTCAAAAAAGTTTTCCATCAGTCTCCCTAACTTTATATATTATACTTTGGTACGATCTACTACGTTTTATACTTACAAAACAGAAATAACTTCAAATAATGAGATTAATTCCTAGAGTTATTATTACAAGTGCTATTACAATTTGTCTTATTTTGTGGGCATATTCCTCTCTCCAAATTTTCTAGGCTGACTGTACTCACACACAGCTGCCAGCTAGACCTTATTTTGGGATACAGTCCTTCAGCACATCAAGTCTGTGTTGAAGACCCTGCAGGTATCTAGAGCATACATTGCTGATGACTTGAGGTTTTACACAGAGTTAGTGTTTTTGTTTGATCACATAAACTCAGATTGAAAAATCTGAGTTCAAGTTAACACAGAATTCAGGAACAACAATGTATTTGTGGCCTGCAGCAACAACCCCCTGCCAGATGTGCGCAGGTAATGAACATGGGCTCCGAACATCTGGGCAGCTCAGGTTATGCTGCCAGTATTTTATAACCAAGGCCGAAATCTGCCTTGTCCCAACAAAGCCAGCCATGAAAGCTCCCAATGACTATTGCTGTGCCACATTTCCCATTTTTTCGCTCTACAGTGAGACATTATGGACCTGTGATAGGAGTCAGGGTGCTGAACTGGATGGATCTTTTGTGTCAGTACACAGAACCTCACATTCCCATTATTTCTTACAGACACAATCCCAGGTCTGTTGGTTTTAACTTTGTAAGTGACCTCGCCACTAAAGTAAAATGGAATTGTCACACTGTGCTGTCACGAGCTGTGTTTTATACATACACAGAACTGGGGAAAATCAGGTGCTGAAATCAAAACACAACAAATGAGCATGATTTAGCAACTAGCCAAACTATACTCCAGTTAACTCTCACAAATTTACTTTGAATTGTTTTCTACCCTCCATTTGTCTAGTTATTGGTAACAAAAATGTTATCAATGTTCTGATGATGCTTCATTGAAAACTGCATTTAATGGGAGGAACTTCATAAATTACTGACTTCTGAATATCCACTGAATACAACATTCAACCCATCATAGTCTTAAAAGTATTTTGAAGTTGATATATATCCATTTCAGCATTCTTAAGAATGTACCTCAATGGTTCCCCTACATACGCATTTACAAAATGTATATGTAACATTTTTGTGTGATAAATACATCACAATATACTTCCCACAACTTGCTTTGAACTGTGGCATCCCCAAAGTAAAGCCAAATTTTTTCCCCTAAACCAAGCAAATTTCCATAATCCAGTATTTTACAGGAAGTGGAGATGCTTAGAGAAGTATTCAAATGTCTCTACAAAATGAAAATCACAAAGTCATTTAAA
>WBNO01009269.1:26148-183466 GCA_013400575.1 Peucedramus taeniatus
GGGGGCGCGCGCCCGGGAAACCGCGAGTGATGGGAGCGGGAGGGGAGGGGGGGGGGTACGGGGGTGTGGGATGTGCCCGCGGGACGGACGCGGAGTTTGGAGCGGGGCGGCGGTGGGAGGACACTGGGCCCTACGCACGTGCAGGGCCTGCGTCACGCCCCCGAGCCCCCGCTCGTCCCCGTCCGCAGCCCCCCGTGCCCGCCCCTCCGCGACCCTCCGAGCTCCGCTCCCCCGCGGGCTCCACAGCGCCCAGTCCATCGCCCTACGGTAGTGCCATATATAACGCGTCTGCACGCGCCTCTTCCCCGTCCAAACTTCCTTGGTTGGATGCCTTTGCCGTAAAAGAAACTAAACAGCCCTCGACGGTGGCTGCCAACACCGGATATGTGCCTTCCATCTCCCGGCTGGCCGTGTTTGCCAAGCCGGGAAGGCCCCGCCAAGGCCTCCGTGGGATGATGGGCCATGAGAAAGTAGCTGAACTGTTGAGTTGCTTATGAGTCCATCGCTAGTTACACCCTGCAACCTGTTCTTGTCACCTCGTGTGTCATCTAGGGCTGCCTCACATGAGGTGCTGTGTAGCA
This sequence comes from Peucedramus taeniatus, assembly GCA_013400575.1. Lineage (NCBI taxonomy): Eukaryota > Metazoa > Chordata > Aves > Passeriformes > Fringillidae > Peucedramus > Peucedramus taeniatus. The sequence goes on from WBNO01009269.1 coordinate 26,730, forward strand.
AGCCATGAACCTGATGAGTGGAAGGCTTCATTATGCAAAGGTAGATGCAACAAGTTACTTCTTAGAGAAAAAATTCTTCAAGGCGTAGTTTCTGATCTCAGAAGGGCTGAAGAGTGGGACAAAACCAGTGTCAGGACAGGAATGCCAAACTGTGTGTTCTGTCATACCGCAGTGTTTGTTCCAGCGAGTGTTTCCTATTCCATGCCACACCAGGGAGCCATTCTCTGCCACAGAGCAGCACAGGTTGGCACAGAGTTCCTCACATTTGTGTAATCAACCAACCCATTGAGTCAACTCATTTTTGACTGAAGTTTTTATTTTTTGCTTCAGAATCTTTCAAAGGTCTTTCTAAAAAAATGTTCTCAAATGTTCTACTTTGATGGAGAAGTTCTGGACTGTTCAGCACACAGTCGTTTGGAAAACGTTGGTCCATTATGGGCTTTACGTTGAAAGAGCTGGAGATTCCTTTCTCAGACTTGTTTAATCTGCCTATTCATTATGACAAATATGTCAATGTCTCCAAAGTCAACATCCTTCATCTGGATAACTCAAATTCTGTACTGGACTTCGAGATGGACATCATTTGTGCAGATAAAACATCTAAGAACTTTCATACTTTTCATGCTTTCCTGATCTTCTAACTAGTCTACAAAAAGGTTTTTAATCCACTCCTTGATATCTTTAAGGGCTAGGCTTAATCTAAATTGGTGAAAGAGGGGGTCGTTCAGTGACAGGAGCAGGACTGTTGGTGGAAGGATGGGCCTACATACAAAATTAAGATGGTTAAGGTGTAGTAACTCTGTGACTGCCTTCTGGAGATGAGCATTTAATCACCATTCCTAAAAGGTGGGCCAAATCCTTTTGGAGCTGGATGCAGAGTAATGTCACAGTTGTAGCCTCCCTTTGAAGGACAGTCTTTGAAGGTAATCAGTATTCACATGATAGCAAAGAGATGGCAGCAGTCGTTGCTGAAGATGTTACTTTGCTTTGCAAAGGCATAAAAATAGAACATCTTAATCTGTACTAAGGGTCTCACCATTGCAGTAAAGCAGATCTTAAGCATTTTGATTGTCTGGATGATTAAAGATAAATATTGTTGATCAGTACTTCTACATTTTTTGTATTTCAAGGAAAGAGCCAAAGCTCAGTTAACGCTAGTTTTTAGTGTTCTGACCACGCTCTACAATTCATCTTCAGTTAAAGAATTTCTTCTTTTACACATATTCATTGCTTGCATTGCCATTAATTCATTTTGCCTTCCATTCTAACCTTTAGTCCTTGTTGCTTGGTAAGACTTTTCAGGAGAATCAATCACACTATTCAAAAATACCATGTGATAGTGCTATGGCTCAAGCATCTGTGAGGTACCAGGTTTTTGTGACGGGTTTTTGCAGTTGTATTTTGGTACACAAGGTTCCATGTTAGCTTGCTCTCATCTTGCTTTCTCTAGAGTTTTCCAAATGTTGCATGATGAATTGTCAAAAGAATTGTTTCTTTCTTATTTCTTAAAGTGCTTCATGTGTTCCTCATTGGAATTCATGCATCAAATTTCAACAATATTTTGTTTGTTGAAGCCATCCTTACTGTCAGCTTCCTAAATGGCTTTCCTAACATTGCATATAAATATTTCCAGAAGAGGAGTTGTATGGAATGCAGTAATGGAGCAGTCTAGGAAGACTGGAAAGCCAGGCCAGTTTGAGTTCTGACAGTGGCAGCAAATGTTTCAGAGGTGGTTGAACAGCCTCGGTTAATCCACCTTGGGAAAGAACCTGACAATGTCAGCCAGGCAAGAAGTTTTGCAATATGCGTACAGAGCTTCTAGTCTGAAGTGGACAATTGTCTTAGTGGCACTCCTGGTAAAGTCAGGAGGACAATTGTTCTGTTTAGCTGAATAAAGAATGTTCTAATTTTTGGGCGAAATACAGACCATGGAATCAAGTTCATTTGAAAGATAACTCAATTTTGACCTCGTTGTGTGCCACTGTAATGTCTACAAAGATCTTCATAGATGGTGGAACAGCTGAATTTGAAATACTTCTGGTGGTAGGTCACAGCTAGCTGAAAGTTTACAGTATTGAAAATATCATGGAGATCTGTATTAGATGGGAATGGGTCTATGCTCTAGCCAAGGGATCACAGACCTATTTCATATGCAGAGATTTATCCACAAGATCATAACTCTTGATAATAAAGTGACTATCAGTAACTTATGTTTGGTTATATTAAGGTGATTATTGCCTTTTATTAGTGTTAGGGAGTGAGGCTTAGAAAGGAAGCATTTAGTCATTTAGATACAGCCAGTGATTAGCTGAAGGATTTCAAAAGGCAGGATTGATAAGGCTAAATGGGATGGTCTGGTCTGTGCTGTAGGCATTAACACCTGATCCAATCATCCTATGCACTTTTTCACAGTCAAAGGAAAGATAATCAGCATCGTTTGTGGAATTCCCAGCATGCTTCATCTCATCCTAATGCAGATGCCTGTGTCTGGTCAGCTGAATCAAAGTCTAAATTTGGTTTATTTTGTTGACATTTTTTTTTACTGATCAGAATTAGGTCACCTATTCTGCAACTGCTTAGAGAAAGTTGAGATTAATCCTACTCATGTTTCTATAACCCAGTCTTTCTTGATCTAAGACAACTGGATGGTTTAAAACTCTGTAATGGCCAAGTTATGTTGACATTTTAGGTCTGAAATGCATAATATCCCTTTGCACCTTATATTTTTTCTCTCCTATTTTGATCCTATGCTCATTTGCCCACAACTTTTGGGGTGTGGCTCATCCTTGTAATTTGTTATTCTCTGTAAATTCTGTCGCTCTTAGTTTCCTCACGTCTTCCTCACCTCCATCTCAGTCTGTTATCTTCTAAGTGGTCTGAGATATTTAAGTTAAAATGGAGAAACAGAAATTATAGAAAAAAGTATTTCTTGCAATGTGTACTTCCAACACTCCAGAGCTGAAAGTTATGTTTCCCATTTTGTAGTGGGTGAAGTTTCAAGAGAGGTAATTTCAGGCAGATAAAAGTTAGATAGTTTTCAATACATGGAGGAGAGTGGAATCACTTGATCAAACAACTGTTGAACAAGATGCTTTACATGAAAGTCTGGGAGAGAGGACCTCCTGTTTCTCTAAACTACTAAGACATTCCTTCCATTGATCGGAAAAACATTGATTCTAGATTAGATTAAGACATTAACAGAATCAGTTTAAATAATTGGACAAAGGAATGGCAATATTTAGAGTAATATATTCTTGGTAATTTTTTGGACTGACATTATGGTATTTAGTTCTTTAGTGATAAGGACAGTTTCCCCAAATTTTTGCTTTGAAAGAATGTGATCAATACACTACTGTTTCGTTGTGGAGTTCAATGATAGACTCAGTGTAGCCATTTTTTTTAAGAACCTTTTTTTTTTTTTCAATATGCCCATAAATAAGGGGGTTTTTTTAATCCACTCTCTACCCATGTAGAACTAAGACATGAAATTACAGCAAATATTGTTAGAGTTGTCCACTGACTATTGCCATTCAATTAAAGAGACATAGATTTAAAAACCTAATAGAAGATAGTATCTTTTATTTTTAAAGTAGCATTTTTATTGATATTTCTTGCAGGTGTCAATACTAGATGCTTTTGTATCTCTAGCTGGATGCCCAATATCTTGAATTGGCTTTCCAAAATTATATTTAGAATCCATGCTTAACTATGCTTTGATGGCTTGTGTAGTATCAAACAGAAGTTTTACAACAGAATTAGGACTAAATTACATGGGACAGAATGCACATTATATCTACAGGACCTGCTTTTCTCTTTGTGCATTCTCTTGACACTTTCACCACCCACCTTTCTAGTTCTGCAACACTTGAAACTGGAATCTTACATGCAACAGCTTCCATCTGTAACAGACATAGATAGCCCTGACTATGGACACCGTGAAGCCAACGCTGACAGAGATGAGATCAATATCTTTACATCCCTGGTTAGTCTACATATGTTCTACACATTTCTGATTTATTCCTAGAAGAGGGTTTGTGTCTTGAATGAGGCAAAAGCACTGTGGAAAAGGCAATTCAAACAGCTGATTGAAGAACACACATAGATAGTGAAGATGTACCAATACTACCTAACTTAGAATGAGTTTATGTTTAAAAGCCTCAAACTGGAAATCTGAAATAAAAATAATCTTGTTCAATCGCATTGCTCGCCCTTTCAGCTCACCCTATTGGTCACCAGCAGCGTTTAGATGTTTACATCCACATCAGAGATAAAAACTTTTAGCTACCTCCTTGAACTCCTTGGCTCTATTCAGAGGACTGCTGTCTTACCACTGGAATGTAGCTTCCCTTGCCTTGGTGAGGATGAGAACAGGTTTATAAAAGGACTAAGAAAACAAAATCCTAGCTTAATAGTTGGGTTCGGATGGGAGCATGGAGTGAAGATGAAGGATAATTTTATCTTTATAGAACACTTTAAATGTCTGATCAGCCATAACAATTTGCTCGTTCTTATAGTCAATGTAATGATCATTATGAAAAGTGCATTACCTGAACATTAAATTAGGGAATGTCCTCTTCAGTTTTGAAAGGAGGTGTCATAAGAAAGCTGTGGGTTGAGGACTGATGCAAATGTGGGTACCGTGTCTGAAAGACAGACATTCATTGCTTTTCTCTTTGAATTTGTAATTTGCGTTCTCGTGACTAAGTACACTTTAGAATGAGTAAGGATGTGGAGAATAAGGACATCTGAAATTCTGTTTTTACAGAGAATGCAGAGAGCCTTACAGATTTCTAATGAAGTACATATTCTGTTACAGCTCATGCAGGATATTTTTTCATAGGGAACTTTGGGGTTTTTTCTGATTATGGGTATAGTATTTACAGGTTGACTTTTCAAGAGTGTTAATATCTCCAGCAGGTTTTTTTTTTTCTCAACATGGCCTATCAAGTCTTTTCCAAATCCTATAACCAGTGTTTTCCAATGAAGAGAATGTTAATTTGGGTGGTAAACTGGTAGCTGTTTTCCTTTAGGAAAATAATGACATTTGTAAGCATTGAGAAAGAACAGGATGTTTCTTCTGATAATTAGAGAAAGACTAAAAAACTTTTTTTTTTCCGTTCAGATCAGAAAAATAAAAATAGCCTAACAACCTTTTCTTCTTAAGTAACTGAAAAAGGGAAAACTGAACAATGTAGAGGAAAGTTATCTTCTAAAGCAATAGAAATGCTTTTTTATGAATAATCAGTATGAAATTAAGATCTATAGGTTGTTTTCAGTTTGAAGATTCAACACCAATATATTAGAAACAGCCATGAGATAGGAAAACAAACACTATAATCAATAATACTAGTGACAGGGGGTACAAAAACCAAACTATTCGCATGGAAACTCCCTGACAATAGACAATACCCAACCACTCCCTCTGCCACGCTATGCTGACTCAGAAGGGAGCCCTTCCCCATCCCTGGAAAATGATGTGCAGTGGTACAGAATAACCTCTGGGTCCTAGCCATGCCTCTTCTGGCTACTGCAAAAATTACAGGACAATTTAGTCTTCCTGTAATCATCATAATGTAGATTTTTTTCAGTACACTGCAGTGCAGCCTAGTTCTACCAGTACTTCTTACCAGAAGCTCGACTCATGTAAGTATATTATGCTAATATAGTGCTTGAAAAACTTCACAAAACTGTTCAAACTGCCTTTCAGCATAGAGAAGGGAAAGTAAAATGTATACTTGCTTCATCATTAGCCTGCAGATTTCACTGTTGATTCAATGTAGTCATTTACAACAAAATGAACAAAAATAATACTATATTATGTAAAGGAAGAGGTGCAAAAGGTAAGGAATCTTTAGTGGCTCATCTTAGAGATGATTAACAAACAGTTCCTTTTTGGAGAAGTGTGTTCATGTCAGTATATAGCTTGGTAAAATTGTGACAAAGTGGAAGAGGAAGTGGTCTGAATGCCTTCCATTTTGTTTCCTTTCTGTTGTCTAAAGGACTTACTGATTTGACTGATGGTCCGTAGATGAATTAAAGACCTTTTGCAATAAATGTGGCAATATGAAAGATCAAAATTATGCTACAGCTTCTTGAGACTTATTTAGCACTAGCACTGGAAATTAATTTATTTCCTAAGGATAGACTGTGACAGTATGACCCTTTAACATAGAAGCTTACGTCAACAGTCTACTCCTCCTGGGTCAGTTTACAGATTGAGGTTTTGCAGCTGAGAATTGATGGATCTGAAATTGCAGATTCATGCAATTTTAATCTTTTCAGGTAGCCCCCAGTAACAAAGGCTGGCACATGCAGTCAATAGCCTTGTTGTTTAGACTGGTGGCACTGGAACAAAAGGCCTTGTTCCAGAAGTTTGCCTGTATTAGGATAGGCTGAATTCTACTGGATTTGCTCTGTTATATTTTAGCAGATGCTCACTGGCAATCATTTGGTATTATAATACAAGTTTTGCTATCAGTAGACAAGGGTAAATTCACTAGTAAACACTTTACTAGGTTTTGCCATCAAGTCTTTATGTAATTTTGGACTGTGTTCATTGTCCTCACACAAGCAGATCGTGTTTTAGAAGGGCATGGATATGTTTCTATCAGTCTTTCTACAGGAATGTAATGGGGTATGAGTTTTCCTCTAGAAAGTCAAACATACAAAGTCACAATTACTATCTTTCATTTTGGTATTAATTATTTTGTGTTGCAGCACATGCATTATTTTTAAAAGCAACAAAATAAAGTTAATAAATCAAAATTATCTCAACTCATGCCTAATCAAACAGAGAAATTAACTAAATGCCTGTGGCGGTTTCGGTTGATGTTACCGTATTTTTGTCATCTTGGCTCACTGAAGTGAGTGTAGTTTGAACACAGTTTGTAAGAAATTCCTGCCTTTAAAAGTTCCTTATATCTACCTTTTATAATCTTACCTAAGATCACTAGGCAGCAATGAGGAAAAGAAGTGAGCAAAGGAGATACCAAGACACTCCAGCGAGTCCTTTCTCAAGGAGTCAATCCACTGTCAGGTTGTACTGTTGGCACATCCCAATAATGAAAACTACAAAAGCTATCCAAAGAGTAACATTTTTTTTTAACATTGTTCTGGGAAAAAATAAGAAGGAAACAAGCAAACAAAAAAACTCCAAACCCAACCACCAGCTGAATCTTTTCAGATGAAGTATTCCTTCAAAGAATTCATCAAGGGTCATATATTGAAAAGTTGCAATCCAAGTGGTTTAAACTCAGCAAAGATAGCAATGAAAAATGTCTTATACTAGGAAGCGTCAAACAGCATTAACCGTAGGCATTACTGTATGTATTGGCTATAATAAAACAGTGTAACAGTCCTCAAAGATACAATCTTAGATCATCACTGGCATGCATAAGCACTACATATTATAAAGTTCTTTAAAATAAATATGGGATGATGCCATTACTCACAAATAGCATAGTCATGAATTAGTCATGCAGGTCAGCCCAAAGGAGTGCAGAAGATCGTATCTTAATATATAACATCATAGTGTTACATTTTTTTCCCTCATAATACATATCTCAGAGAGGAACTATTTGAAAAGTATTTGAAAATTTGTAAAGACAGTATTGTGATTGTTGTTTGAATCTTTTGAATCTGGAAAGGCTGCTCTAATTAACTTGACTGCAATAGTTCAAGGTTCAGCCAAGATGAAGTCTTGAAAGGAGTATCTGCAAAAGACCTCAGAACTACTTGAAATTGTTTCTCTATATGGAAGTGATTCTAAAGTGCAATAAAGGATTTTCTACACCTACGTAGTCTGGAAGACTGGGATTTCCCAAAGGAATAGACTTTTTTGCTAAAAGTTCTGCAGAATGACAAGGGAAAAAAACCCTGTCAACCATTACAAAAGTATCAGAAATCATTTCTATTTCTTTAAAAGCTGTTGAAGTCTAGAGCAGAGAACACTAACTGTTCATCTTCCTGGCTCTATTCTGAGACTCTGTCATGTGGAACATGTCAAGGAAACTGGAGATGGCATCACAGAAGAAATTTCCCTGCTTCTGCAGAAAACAAGAGAAGCCAAGGGCTCAGGGCTTACTTCAAATTCTATTATTTTCATTAGTTATTCTTGAGCCTACTTTAAACATGTCAAAGAAAATCATCAGCAAGTGGCCTATAGTAAGACAAAACAGATTTTTATGCTTTATGGACGTACTCCATTAGTCAGGTAATAATACTCTCATTGACTTCAAAGGTCAAAGTTTTATAAAGAAACTTCCAGAGTCAGCAAATATAATTTTGCTGAACATAAGTGTTCATTCACAGGCAGAGAATGTATATGTATTCAAGGGGTAATAAACTCAAAAGTGTTGTGGGGTTTGTTTTATGTTTTTGCAAAGTTGTAACTGTAGGAGTAGACAATGGAGCCTTTTCCAGAGTCCTAACATGTCATTTCCAATGTTACAGAAGTGACTTCACCTCTGGCTCCTCTCTGACTTGTCTGATGCTGGGTTTATGTTTGTATGCCATCTTTCTCTTCTTTCATTTTCACTCAGGAGGCAAGCGCCATTCAATGTCTGTCATGCTGAAGATCTGACTGGTTTCAGGCACCTGTTTTTCTTTTGATATTGACAAACAGCTCCTTGAAAGAAGACATCTTGAATTAGCAGTTGGAATAAAGCATGAGAGAAAAGGAGATTTTAGAAACACCAAATAGCCTAAGCACATATTTAGTTCAATTTTGGTTAAGGTCTAGCTGGAACCAATCCACTGCATAGAGATATGCAGAAATAACATAGTCATACTGATAGTCATCAAATGGCTTCTCACAATTCCTTTCACACCAAGAACAGGCAACCTCTAACAACTGACACAGTCAGCTCTGTAAAGGTATATTGGCTCAAATAATCTGACTTACAGGAGTGAGTTTAAAAATCAGTGGGGATATTAATGATAGTACTGCTGCATTGCAGGAGTACTCTCAACCACAGAAGGTTAACCCAGGTGTTCACATGTCTGTGTCTGTCACCTGGCTGGAAGTGAAAATTCACATAAAGATCTGAAAGTCAAGCGTCCAGTGCCTTATGTATTTTACAGAAACCTCATATTAAAGACAGATCCAAATTCAGCGTGAAAAATTATTCAAAGACACACCCGCACTTGTCGCTGTCACATTCCTATTACATTGTGTAAGGAGAAAACAATATCTGACAAAAATAAAATAAACACAGACACATGAATGAAAGAACTGACTACAATACTTTTGCATTTATCTGGTATTCTAAGGTCAGTTGAAACATATGTTCAGTGTTATCATGGAAATGTCACATATGGAAATATAATACTAGTTTTCTTAAAGCTGAAGAGAAGAACAGCTGTAGGTATGTTCTCAACAGAGATGAAACAACACAGTAGTTATTGAGGATAAATATAAATATTTTAAAATTCCACTTTCTACCTTCCTGTTTATTCTGGCCACAGAAGTCCCTGCCATCTTCCAACATGGGTATGCTCTCAGTAACATGAAACACAATTACATTGCTGATGAAAATGTAGCAGTGTACAAGGTAAGTAGGTTCATTTTCTGTTTAACTGGTTAAGGAGAATTTTTGACCCTGTCAGCTAATTTAGAATCTCAGGGTGTGAGGGGGAATTTATGAAGCTGAAGATTAATAACCACACTCTATGCAATTCTTGACACACTGAAAAATATTTAAAACAGTGTTTGCATGGCTGTTAGGATCTTTGGGTTTTGAAGAACAGCCCAAGGTAAAAATTTGTTTTGCATTCTAGGATATAAAGAGAAGAAGCGTTGGTTTCAGTAGAATATAAACCTTAAAGCAAAATGTCTGTGCACATACACAGATTTTCCCCTTCACTATAAATAGTCTTCAACATGTAGACTGATGTCCTGCTGATTCAGGCTTGCTGAAGAAATGCAATATCTATTTAAATCTCGTTGGGGAATTATAAATATTTTTTGGGAAGTAATTGGCAAAAATTAAAAGTCTCCATATGGCTATTAGTTCAGAAAACAATCATATGCCTGGAAAGAGGGAAAACATTTCCATTCCTTTGTGGAATTTCAAGTTCTGGCTGTTAAGAGTCTACTAAGGTAAAAGTTGATGAGAAATTAAAATTTTTGGATTACTGACAAATGGTAATCAAGCATCAACACAATTTATTTCTAGGTCTTCAACTAACACACAAAATCTGAAAGATCAAACAGTAATTTCTTGGGGTGGTTTTGGGATTTTTTTATCACCTTGTCTTCTGTGGTCATAATCTTGAAACAAATCCTGTAATGTAAACCCATGTCAGCTTTGGTTAAATTTGTTCTCATCTCTTCTCTCCTTCATGCAACAAAGTCAAGAGAATGTATGTTTACAGTTTTTCTCTTAGTGACAGTAGTAATTAGAGATATGGAGTCATAGAATCATGGAGTATCCTCAGTTGGAAGTGACCCAGAAAGATCATCAATTCCAACTCCTGGCCCTGTACAGGACCACTCCCAAGTTTCATACCATGTGCCTGACAGCATTTTTCAAACACTCCTTGAACACTGTCAGGCTTGGTGCTCTGACCAGTTCCCTGGGGAGCCTATTCCAGTGCCCAACCACCCTCTGGATAAAGAACCTTTCCCTGATATCAAACCTAAGCCTTCCCTGTCAACTCCTGGCCATTACTTTGGGTCCTGTCACTGGTCACCACAGAACAGAGATCAGTGTCTGTTCCTCCTCTTCCACTCACGAGGAAGTTGTAACTGCAATGAGGTCTCCTCTCAGTCTCCTCCAGGCCGAACAGACCAAGTGACCTCAGTCACTCCTCATACGGCTTTGCCTCAAGGCCCTTCACCATCTTTGTAGTCCTCCTTTAGATGCTCTCTAACAGCTCCACACCTTTCTTATACGGTAGCGCCCAGAACTGCCCCCAGCACTTGAGGTGAGGTTGCCCTAGTGCAGAGCGGAGTGGAACAATCCCCTCCCTTGCCTGCCTGGCCATGCTGAGCCTGATGCCCCCCAGGACAGGGCTGGCCCTCCTGGCTGCCAGGGCACTGCTGACTAGTGTTCAACTTGCCAGTGACCAGGACCCCCAGCTCCCTTTCCATGCGGCTGCTTTCCAGCCTCTCATTCCCCAGTCTGTCTGAACATCCAGGGTTGCCCCATCCCATTTGTAGAATCCAGCTCTTTTCCTTGTTGAACTTCATACAGTTGGGGATTGCTCAGCCCTCTAATTTATCAACTTCCCTCTGAAGGGCCTCTCTGCCTTCAAGGGAGTCAACAGTCCCTCCCAATTTAGTGTCGCTGGCAAACTTACTTAGTATACCTTCAAGTCCTGCACTCAAGGAGTTTATGAAGATACTGATGAGCACTACACCTAAAACAGATCTCTAAGAAGAACCTTAGTCTAAAAGACTAAGACTGGTCAGCTTTGACTTTCATTCAGAGATGAACATTCTCAGTCAGATTTCATTGCGAATAGAGTTTTCAGGCACTTCTAAGTTTTGAGGACCTCATTGACTCTTTAAGACTCCTTTTTTTCCTCTGGCTTTTGAAAGAGGCTGTTATTCTCCTTTAAATGGCATGAAAGTCATTCTTTTCAAGATCTTTTAAAGATCTTTGCAAGATCCTTTCAATCTGAAGAGAAAAAATATTATCATTTTTAATAGTGATTATCATTATTGTTATGCACAAAAGAAAAGTTTTTTTTTTTTCAAAATGTTATTTGAGGAATAAAGTTCCATATACTTTTTTCCCATTCTGCTTAGACTGTGGCATCTTGAAAAGAAGGTGATATATCTTCTGATGTCAGGAACAAAGTCCATTAAACTCTAGAGCAGTACAGTTTGCACTTCAGTATTCACTAACAATATTGTGGAAGCCCACACTGCCACCACTGTAAGTGATTTTGCTCAGAAAGCATATTTTAATTTAGTTTACTATATATAAGTACTTGAGTTAGAGTACATAAGTTCTGTTATTTTTGCAACACTAACAAAATAATTGTTTAAAAAACCCAACCTTTCAAATTTAGTCTGATACAGATAATTTTTTACTAAGACTCTTCACACTGGCTTTTTTATACTTTTGCTATGTATAGAATGAATCGAGAAATATATAATAGGGATTTCCATCACTGTCTGTACTACCAAGCTGCTATGCACTTGTGGCAAATAGCTTTGACATTTCTGGTTTTCAAAGTGTGAATAAGGTGAAATTTGCTCTGCAGAGATTTTCTGTTGATCTTTTCAGACATAATCTTCAAGTGCAGGTGGGCATGACATACCTGGTGACACATTCAAACTATTTTACCAGATAATGCAATGCATTCATAGAAAATAATGACACTTGGCAAAAAAAGCCCGTACAGTTTGTTCTGACACTTTCCCTGAAGCCTTTTCTAACTCATTCTGTGATACAGTAGTATCCACTGAGTCTGCTTTCAAGTTACAGCTCAACAAACCTTTCAAATGTGTCAGTCTTGAGTTTTTTACTTCTAATTAAGTCGGCTTTTACTCACTTGGAGCAACTACTGTAGTGGTGGAACCATTTTCTAAAACTTACTAATATTCACAGGTATTTCAGAGAGCCTGCAGTATTGCTGACAACCCATGAAAATTGGTGTAAATATTTTCCTCCTCATCCCCAAGTGAGTCTACCTTTTGCTCAACCAATTTACAACTTCCACAAAATCATTTTGGTTGTGTTTTTGTTGTAAGTTTTTGTAAAAATTATTTTGAGGGGATTCTTTTGATCAATACACATTCAGTTGCAGTTATCCTCCAATGTGTCATCTGTTGCAAGATGAGCATATTAATTTTGTGTCACATAAATAATATATATAACATATAACAGTTTCAAAACACAGGAAAATGAATATGTTCCACAATTAAATCACTAGGACAAGTCTCTGATGAAAAGAGCTGCTAACTCAGTCTCACTAGTCTACAATGCCTTTTCTGCTATGTGCCAGAGCTAGCAACAAAGGCTGAAGTGAATTAATCCTATTGCTTGTCTTAAAAAAAATAACTAAATCCTAGAGCCTCTCACTTCCATTTCATGTAGTTGATTTTTTTTTCTGAAAGTTGAAACTAAATCTTGTCAGTTATTACTACAAATTACTTTTTCCCATCTACAATATCCTTTGAGAACAGGAATGCAACTGTCTTTTATTTGGAGAAAAATTGGAATAATTATTGTACAAACAGCACAAAAACCTTCCATCATGCATATGCTCAACCTCACAAGTGCAAATAGAAGTCCTCCTTCTCATCAATATGAGTCAGTGATATGAAGAGTAGCAAAGGGAGGGCCTCTTCTTTCCTGGTCCAGTCTCAATAAAATCATTTCTGTGGAGACCAACTTATTTGAGCAACTAGCTCGTTCAGTATTCTGCTCTGAGCCAGGCTGTGACCAACATGACAGCCTGGCCATCATCTGTCATCCCCTTGGTGTCAAGCCTGATAATTCTCCAAAGTCCACTCTGCAAATGCAGCTCCAGCCTCCTCCAGTCAAACTCATTTTGTGCAGGTACACAATCTCAAAGTAGATACGCCCGTACAAAGGAAATGTTTCCTCCATGAGTTTGTTGATAATGAATTTAGTTACCAAACCAAAGTCCACTTCCTATAAAGTCAGAGTGATTCTGTTGACTTAGAGCTATCTTTTGCAAACTTCACACATTTTCTCTAATCAACAATTAAAATTTTATTAAAATTTATACAATTCAATCAAATTATAAGCACAGCAAAATGAATTCTGTAATTGTAATTGTAATTTCAAGTAATTAATGTAATAGTTATTTTAAAGGGTTGACTGGTTCAGAATATTCCCCTTCGCCCTCAGAGTGAAAAAGCAAGTACTTTTGCATTATTTGTAGTGGTACAGAGACATTATAATTAATACAATACATAGAGTTCTTTTTGCTTTGCAGGTGCCAATAAGCAACCTCAAGGGAATATTCAAGAATCCTTGGTGTGTTTGGAGTTTTATTGCAGGAAAGCTGTATGATGTAAGTGCCTTTCATTTCACTCTCTTTCAGCTATGGTATCTTTCGTTGCTTGCTTATACCTATAAAACACATATGCCTCTTTCACCTTTTTTTCTCAGCCTTTCTAAAATACTTAATCAGAGATTCAAATGAGCTTATATTTTACTACGTGTGCGCAGGAAACTTTAAAAGTGCATAATGAAAGTTGCAAAATCAAAAAGTCTGGAGCTGCTTTGAGAGAGCTCTGTTTTATAGCTGTTTTGATACTGAGTTATACAATTATATTTTGGTTTTCCACAAGGCAACTTTAATTCCTTATCTCAGAATCCTTAGCTTACAAGTTTTATAACCTGCTGTCAATGATTTTTTTTTAATTTTAGTTTTTTCTAGACAAAGAAACAAATGAAACTCAAGATCTCCTTGTGTGGCACCATGCAGATTGCATCATTAACATTCATTAGCAGGGTTAAAATTTTTAGTTACAGAAAGGAGGTTCCTACAATTCAGTTAGTGAGTAAAAGTATCAGTAAGTTGTTCCCTCCATAAAGTCTATAAATAGCAGGGAAAGAGGGCATCATTTCGGGGTTGGTATAAGTGAATGTAGGACCAGAGAGTCCAAAAAAATTGAGTGGAGATATTCCCTGCATTCACATCTGTCTCTGCTGCAGCTTCTGCCATTGTAACTTTTGTCAACATGAGCACTTGAGTGGCAACACGGTTAATCAGAACAGCTTGTTGGTCTTACTGTAAGCTATCTCTGCAAAATAGTGCCCTGTGTCTGATTAGCTCTGTGAGCTGCATCACCTCTTCCTGTGGGTCCAGACTCATTAATACTGAAGCAAGGAAGGGGCAGGCAGAGACAAGAGAGAATGCCTGTTCACTCTTTTCTGTGGGAGTGTGATCTCAAATCCACTGAAGACCACATACTGACTTACTCAAACCTTAGTGACTTTCACAAGTGTTTGCTGACAGCAGAAGAATGTGAACAGTCAAGAAACCTGGGTTCAGGTCTAAGCGCTGCCAGGGTGTGATCTACTAGAGGACTTTGTCAACCACAGGTAGATTTTTGCTGTCCCCACCTACTCAGATCTGCACTTACTGCCAAAGTGGTATGACAGGATTGCAGGATTCTTCTTGCAGCTCCAGACCCCCAATCCCCATTCTGTGTTTTTGTCTGTGGCTGACCGCCAGGTTCCTGCTCTTGTCAGAGTGCTTAGCCATTTGCAGGACTAGGATCCCTGGCTCCCTGCTCCCTATTTCCCTATTCTGTATAATTTGCTTCAAACACAACACACACACACACACACACACACACACACACACACACACACACACATAAGATCACAGCTGCTTCTCTGAGTCCCGATACAGTTTTCCATGAGGCCTGCTGTCCTTGCCACTTCCAACCTCTCTGTCTTTCATTCCTTCAACTCTTGCTCCAGTTTCTTTATTTAGTCTTCGGATTCCCTTCAACTTCCCATTCTGTTTCAGCCTGCTCATCCACTAGCTATCTTAGTCAGAAGCTCGCTTTCCTGAAGCTGATACCCTTTCCTTAATTTAACAATAACAACAACCAGTTGTCTTGTTCCCAAAGTCCATCCAAACTCCCCCAGTCCAAGCGTTTGTTACATTTTGGCATTTCAGACAGATCGACTTTCCTATTTTTTTAAATGTATTTCATTCAGGTTCTTTGGTACTGACTCGTCAGTACAAGTATATCAAGACCACAGAGAGGAGTCTTCCTGTTTCCAGCTCTGTTTCCAACTCTTGCAGTGCTCCACAGCAACCTGGAGCAGCAGTGACAGGGATTGTCCAGCTCAGCACCTCAGCACAGAAAGACTCTTAAGGGACTGTAGCTGTCAAATTGTGGTGAGGCACTGCTGGGCATGAGCAAAGCGTGGTTCTCATAAAAGGCATATCATTGTGGCAGTTCATCAGGGAGATTACAAAAGGCTCATCCCTGACACAGAAGCTATTTTGCTGCCAAATTTTGAGTCACTCACCCACATAAGAAATACATAAGAGAATCTCATATAAATAATTTTAGTATTTTAAGCAGGTCAAAACAATTTAAAAGAAATGCATTGAAAAAAAGGAGGCATCACTTATCAACTGGTAATCTGTTTATTCCTCAGAGGAAAGTTAAGAAAAGAATACATAATGCATTATTTTCCAATGAGGTTTAGAAAAAAGCTGCTCAGTAATCATCTAACATTTTTCACTATAATGGTGAGAGGGAGACATTCCATTAGTCACTAATGAATAGTTATTTTACAGTGGAAATATAGTATAGATTTTTGTCACAACAGTTTTATTTATATTTTAAAAGAGTTACATGCTAACTTATTTTATTTGCATTTACATAGCAGAAAATACACAGACTATCAGCTACTGCATTTTATCTGAGAGCTGGTTTCCTAAGAAGCATCCTGGCTTTGTCCTGGCTTTGATCAGGTGGAGTCTTGCTACCTGATTGAATCCTAACTGTTTGTCTACATGGAAGAAAATTGCTCTTTATATTATTTATATAGCTGTGTATGATAAGGCACTCTCTCATAAGGAAATACCTCATTTTGGAAATGAAAGAATGTTTATATTTGCTAGCTTGATAAATTACTGCTTATGTGATATCTTTTATGACATCTAATGACCTATAAATCTGTTAAATAATTTCAAATTAAATTAACAGAAGGCTAAAGATCTCTGAGTTCCCTAAAATGTAGTGAAAATCAGCAGCAAGGTAGCTAATCCCATCAAGTTGCCTCTGGGAGAAGGACTGTGGTATGGATGGTTAGGGACAAAGGACTGAAGCAAATAGAAAAGCAAGCTCCCCTTGCTCACTAAAGAATTTATTTCTACATAGCTTAATCCCCTTCTCAAGGTAGGCAATTTAAGAAGTTTTTTTTGGTTTTTGGTTTTGTGGTTTTTTTTTGTTTTGTTTTTTTTTTTTTTTTTTTTTTTTTTTTTTTTTTGTTTTGTTTTTGTTTGTTTTTTTTTTTTTTACAGAGAGCCTCAGTAGTTGCTTGACATGTTCAATTAAGTGTTTATTTTCACTTTCCTGTTATTTTTTAAAAATCTTACAAGCCATCTGGACTTAAATTTGGACTTACCCTTTTCCAGAAGGTTTGTTTCAGTTTGAGATTCTGGGGAAAGTTTCTTCTGAAACAAAATAGAAAACCTTTGTGTATTTTTCTCCCTCAGTGTCAGAATAAAACTAACATTCTAGATGTTACATTCCAGTAATTTTGGACAAAGAATTGAATTTGGCAAGGTTATGACTTTTCTTGAAAAATTCGCTCAGTAATTATTAGGCTTTCTTTGGAAAAGCCTGGAGAGCACTGCTAACTATGTACAATAACACTCTTCTGTTTCACATACTTCTGTTTCGTGTGACTTCCTCTCCATCTCGGCTCATTCCTGCTCAAAGTTTTAGGAAAGTCGAAATACTAAATAAAGCTCCTGCTCCTTGATGTGTGTGTATTATATATATATATACACATAGAAACTGATAGGAGGAAAATAATCACTCTTTTGCTGCCCGTGTTTCCCTAGCATTACTTCAATTCTCTATTTTTTGGTCCCTTCAAATCTAAGGTCTTTATTAGTATTATAGATTTTCAGTGACTTTAAGTCTATCTACATCTCACATTTGGGAATAATGTAAGAGCTACTATTTAGGCTGAACTTTAGTTGGTAAGTTTTGTGCAATCAGTTTCTCTTCTTTTCAGTAAAGTGTTGCCAATGAGGATGCACACCTGGGACTTACATGTGGGATGCCACATGCAGGCTTCATGACAGACAGGAGATGGTTATCTGAGTAAACTGACTGAATGAACTTTTTATATGTGATAACTTTTCCATCTGGAGAATTCCTGGAAAGCTGGCCAGATGACAATTGCTCCAGTGAAACCTGGATGTCACAACTGCTGTTATTTATACTGTTATGTATGCTGTTATATTGCTGTTAATGACATGCAGCTTTCCTACAGTTTAAAATGTATACCTATTTTATCCAATTTCAAAACAAAACTGAAGAAGCATGGGGATGAGGAGTGAAGAAGAAGCATACAGACATGCATCTCATTGAGGAAAGGTGAAATGTATCACTCTCAAGGTTCAGAAGATGTATGTGCCAGCACATTACTTCAGAACATAAATTCAGGTTCTGCTACTCAGATCTCCAATCATACTTCAGTTCTGCTTATTGCCAGAAACTTGGATTAGGGTAAAAAACCACATTAATTTTTAACTTCAGATTAAGTTGCTGATCCATGTTATAACACAGCCTCACAGTCTTATTAGCACAACAAAACTGGGCAGTGAACTCCTATGAAAAATACAGAAATGAATGGCTCTGGGTGGGATAGGATAAAAACTCTTCCAGCTGGTTTTGCCACCATGAGAAAGGTTTGTGTGCTGAAGTCTAAGATGCACTACAGCAAAGACTGTACATAATAAACTGACAGGCCATGAGGCAAACATCCCTGATCATTACAGTAAGCATAATGACTGTATGGGAGAGACCTAGATCCTTTAGTTGATTTTCGGTGGATAATATTTAAGAAAGGGACCTTAGCCCCTCTGGAGTAAATATGAAATAGCTCATACATACAAGCAGGAGATGTATTGAGAGGACTCAATAGAAATGAACAGAGATTTTCACATGAGTTCTTGGGGGTTAAGACAACCTGTCATCCTAATGTGTTCACCTACCTTTGTTCAAAGTCTGACAGTTTTCCAAACAACTGCACTGACAACATGGAATTTAAAGCACTCTTGATAATAAAATCAGCTATTTCCTGAGGAGAGCTACATCTGAGGAATGCTTGGACTAAATGTCTCAAGATTTTCCTGCAGAAGAAAATGATTAATTGTCTGGACACATCAGTATTCAGTTATTTATGTAGACTTCAGAACATATTTAAAGTTGAAAAGTGTTGTAATGTGGGCATTGCATATTGGAAGTGCCTTATTGAAAAGGTTTTAAGTTTCTACCAGTAGTTCTGCTTCAGCCGCTACTATTGCAATTTTCAAGACAATGCACTTACACATGTAAATCAAGCATCTTGTTTATGAAAATTAGTTCCTTTCAGCAGAAAGGCAACTGAAGCAAATTACCTTAAACTTGCACTTTTAATTCTTTCCTAGGCAGATAAATTTTCAGAATAATCTGGATATGCACATTGGTTAGAAAGCATTTTGAAATATTGGCTCTTAAACCTGAATTATTGTTTTCAGTATAAATGTTCCTGAAAGAGCTCCTTCAGAATGCAAACTACACATATAAAAATTCTTAACAATGAATTCATACTGTCCAAGTGCTGTTTGGGTTTGATGACTTCAGCATGTCACCGTAAGTCACCTATTTATTCTGTACTAGCCTGTCTTGCAAACAGGCTTATAACTGGACTCCTACTCCTGTTGTATGAATTGGGTTTTTTTTCTGTCATTAACTAGACTTGACTCCCTTCTTATTTCTTCTCAGGATCTTTTAACATGCTGCTTTCCCTGTGAAATTTGACCAGATTTGAAAGATAAAATTATTCTAAGAAGGATCAGCATTAAAATTTGGGTAAAAATGCCTGAGAATATTAAAATATCTATGCTGTTTGATGTTATATGAGTGTTTTAGAGGAACTTTGTTTTTAGGGAGTCTTGTTCAGACTCAGGTTTTTATCATAAACTTTAACTGGGGTTAGAACTGTAGTACACCAACACAGAACACAATAGATATGTAATCGCCAACATCCAGATTTGTAATGCTCATTGGATCCAACCACGTTAGGTACTTATGTAATTTGTGATGCTGCATTACATACGTAGCATAAAACCTGATGTGACATGAGAATAAGGGTAGGGACAACCTTATTAACTGCTGTCTGATAGGACAGTTTTCACTGACATGCCTCTTCACACTCTTCCTGGGGCATAATGTAATGGTCTACATTGTTTGTGGTACAATAATGAGGTTAGAGCTCAGGTCTGTCAGTGTAGTGCTGTTTTATTCCAATATTCCTTTAATACTAAATATCTTTCAGTTAAGAATAAATTTATCTAACTTTGGATGTATTTTGGGCCTCAGCAGCCTTTAGCAGAGTCACCATCCTTCAGTTTTCAGCCTATCCCATATGCTGTCTTATGTCTAGAAAATATGCCTGAATATCAGCAGCACCTTTGCAGTGTCTCACACCTTCCTGCAATGGGTTTCCATTGCAGAAGTAGTGAAATGCTTCTGTCTCTAAATATACAGATAGCAGATTCTGCAAATCTTTGTCCCTTGGATCCAGAAGAATTGTGGAAAAGATAGATCAAGAGCCAATCAGAAAAAAAAATACTTTAGAGGCTTCAGTTGCCCAGCAGACTATGAAGAAGTGTGCATCTGGAAGGGGAACGTGTTACCCCCATCCCGGGGGGCGACACAAGAATGACACGGAGCAGCTCTGGTGAAAGCAAACTGAAAAAACTCTTTGTTAAAACATCTGACTCCATATTTATATCTTTTAGAAATGCCAGTGTCATTGGAGGGCTACAGTGCCACCTCCTCAATGTCACTGGGCAACCCAACTGTCCATCAGGTTGCTCATCCTCCATAAAGGAATGAAAACAGTAAGTTATTTACATAAAGTGCATGAGAAAGTTTGTGCACAGAATGCAAACATCAGAAGGCTCAGTAAAACTTGAGAAAATCAGGGTGACAAACATGCATAGGAACAAACAGGCTAGACCCTGCATATGGCTCTTCAAGTGTGAGTTATTTTCAACTGATAGGTATGGATGGCTGTTTTTGCCTGTTTATGTCTCTGACCAGATGAGCACAAACACCAGTGCTAATGATTAGCCTTTTGCCCTTGCCTAGCAATTTTCCCAGAGTAGCATCATAACGCATCCAGCCTTCAGACCAGCCACATGATTTGTTTGGGATGATCAGATTTACATTCTCTCCTGAATAGCATGTGACTAAAGCCAAGCACAAAGCTACATTCTCTACACCACACACAATTTTCTCCAAGCATCTCTTTCTGAACCTTTCTTTCCTGATGTTTCTTCAGTGCCACAGCTTCTAACCCACGTCTACTTCTCCTTCTCTATCGCTCAAAACTTAATGAAAAGAACTTGAAAAGAGCCTGACATGGAATTATCTGTTTGCAGTAAAACAGGATTATTTTGATCTAATATATAAGCCATTTTAATAAGCAGAGCTCCGCAAATTTCACAATGATGACACATCGGGGAGGACAAAGCAGAAGTTAAGGCATAAGCCTGAGGTAGTCGCCAACACATGCATGAGTATCAGGTACGTATGTATCATAGACAGTTTCCATATTCACTGAGTCGGCTTCTATACCCTCTGATGTGTGTTCCTACATCTCGTAGGTAAGCCATCCACACATTCCAGGGCTATGGGCAGCATGCAACTTAACGGGAAACTTCCTTATTCTTATACTAAAAACATTTAAGATTGAAGCATTGATAGAATTCATTGCATGTCACAGGAAGGCCTTGGAAACAAATACACAACATAACAAGCTGAAGTGTACTGGCCGTTCTCAGTGCAGTTGTAACTCTAGAGGCACGGAGGAAGTATGGGTTCTTTATGTCATGGTCATGATGTCATCATGAAAAAAAAAAAACAGGGAAGAGAAGAAGAAGAAGAAAAGGGTTGAAGTCAAGCCAGGACTGATGGCTTTGAGCCCAGTGTTCAAATTTGCTCTGACACACTTAAAAATCTACTATGGAACTACATGTGTAACCTTTGGGTTATATTCCCTGACCACCTTTTCTTCCTGTCTCCTCCTATTTTGTGATCTTTTCTATCTTTCTCACCTTTTTAATCACAAACAGAATTTGTTTGTTTTCTTCCTCCCCAGTCTCTTCACTTCCTTTGGTGCCAGTAAATATCCTCCTCCCCAACCCATCCTAACTACTTTACTTCCTCTGTCCCTCTTGTTTCCTACCCACACTTTTCCAATGCTCTAATCTTTGAAGAATAATTGTTTAATTAGCACAGTCACTTTTCCTTGGCAAGTTAACCTGATGAATAACTTGTATATCTATGTTTTTTCCTACCTGTGAATTACTTTAAAGACTTAGCAGAGTTTCTGGTCAAAGAAAATACTTCTTCGGAAAGTGAATGAGGAATGTGAATGGCAATAAACACCTTTTGACTGCAATAGCAATTTCCTGATTTTATTTAGCAATGACGTATGAAGTTTAAAATGGGTGCAGACATCCTCTGAATTGTCAATATTAGTGACGCAATTATGTAGCTCCTTTGGCACCTAGTTGACCAAAGCAAAAAACATTTATTTTTCCTTCTTTCCCTTCTTCAGGAAAAAAAAGTCAGAAGTGGAAATGGAGCTTAGAGAAGTGCGCAAAAGTGAAGTGCTAACTCGGGGAGATCCTACCTACTTCATTACTCCACGGGGCTCTTGGATAGAGCTTAGGCAGTTCCTAACCTGTACAGTAGGGACTATGTCTAGAAATTAATTAGGAGGATATTTTTGGTAGTGGTCAATATTCTTTTCACTGCAGGGAGAAAAGAAAAGAAGCAGGGTGAGAACATGGCAGTAAGTAGACTTCATTGATTGAACAGAGCTTGTTTCTTATGATTTACTTCTTCGGCATCTGCTCAAGGTCATAGAGCTTTAAAAATTACTGCTTTGAGGCTCTAATTTTGCAAGCTCATCTAGTGGGTCGATTCTTGACAACACACAAAGCCTCATTAACATCAATGGGATTTTGTGCAGGTGTAAGAGTCATCTCTAGAGAATCTGCCCAGTATTCATTGTTGAAAGAAATTATTTTTTAGCAACCAAGTATGTAATTCTCCTATACATAATAAAATTTTCTTCATCCTTTGGAGAATTCCAATCCATCCACTGGAACATGTTGATTCCTAATACCAGTTATGAAAGCTAAACCACTGATATCACAAACAATTATAGAGATGAACTGAAACACAGTTGTAAAAAAAGCTAACGGGTCATGGGTGTGCCATTTCAGTAGTGCTGGGAGATAAAATGTGTTTGTACTATTTCAACCTTTAATTAAGGGGAATATGACTTTCCTGAGAGCCAGATTCATTGTGAGGATTGAATTCTATTCTCAGACTTTCCACTTTCCACATGGAGACTGTGCTTTTGAAAGTGGATAGTAGCCTCCTCCCCTCTCCCTGGCTTAATCATTTTCTCTGAATTTGCAGAATTGTGACGTATGCAATGTCACAGAGAGCCAATGTCAGAGCTGCAAATAGTTCTTCCATCCTCATGTCCTGACTATTAGATCACTGTTCCAGCAGTGCGCTGGGTCAAAGGTAGGTGTGTTTTAAGGATCCTCCCTTATCACACCTTTAATTTCATGTTGCAACTAAATTGGCATGCTCAAAGAGCAAGACTCCTTTGAGAAAGCTCTAAACAAACCCAGGGAAAGTTGCTTATTTAAAATGCACTGAATGATTCACACGTGTTTCTCTTATAATTCCATAACATTTTAGATAAATTATCTCTAGCTAAAGATAGCAAGATATATTTCAGAAAATTTTTTCTTCTGAAAACAGTATTTAAGATTCATGCATGATGATTATACTCTATTTTCTGCCTCAAACAAATGAACTCAAGATACTGTATAGGTTGCTCAGTGAATTTTTTTCAACACTGTCTACAATAAGCATGATGAAATTATAAGCCTGTGGAGATTCCCCTGATATCCAGATGTCTGTTGTAATTTGACTTTTTAAAATACTACCACATACTACCAGAATGTTTTCATCCTATTTATCTTTGGCCAAAGGCTCATAGCCATTACAAGTTAACAGTTACTACATGATTAAGATAAAATTTGATCCACCTTAATTTCTTGTCCCTCTAGTCGTCTAAAAGTTATTTATTTACTCTGAGCTAGTCAGGTAGATCTTCTCTAATCAATGAATAGAGTTAGAAACTTCAAAAAGGACTCAGCTAATCCCCTTTAGACATTTAATCTACATTTCAGTTAATCAAAGTTGGGAAGTGCCAGTCTCTCTCTCTGTTGACTATAGAGGGAGCCTTGACAACTCACTTAGATAGGAAGAGTCTAGATTCTGTATGATTAATATTAGTGAGCTGAATCCCACCCTTAGTGAGATCAGAAAAACAGCAGTCTGATGCTTTTTAATGCTTTATCTTCTAATCTTTGATGAAAGTCACATGAGCATATTAGAACCATAGAATTGTAGAATGTTAAGGATTGGAAAGGACCTTAAGGATTATTTAGTTCCAATCTCCCTGCCATGGGAAGGGTCACCTTCCACTAGACCAGGACGCTCAAAGCTTTGAACACTGCAAGGGTTGGGGCATCCACAGCCTCCCTGGGAAACTTGCTGCAGTATCTCATCACCCTCACAGTAAGGAAATTCTTCCTAATTCAACCTAATTTTCCCCTCTTTCTGTTTGTGTCCATTACTCCTTGTCCTATCACTACAGTTTCTCATGCAGAGTCCCTCTCTGGCTTTCCAGTAGATCCCCTTCAGGTCCTGGGAGGCTACTGTGAGGTGTCCATGCAGCCTTTTCTTCTTCAGGCTGAACAGCCCAAACATTCTCAGCCTGTTTTTGTAGGGGAATTACATCACTCCTCTTATCAATTTTGTGGCCCTCCTTGAGATTTACTCCAACAGTTCCATGCCATTCTTATGCATTCCAAGTGTATAACTTTAAAAATAAAGACAGCATTAAAATATAGATAAGCAGAAACCTTGCTGCTTTAACAGATGTGTTTTGTCAGACACACAACCAAAATTATTAGCATATTTGGTTTAGTCCTCAGTATTCTCATCATCTCCAGGTAATTCTGAAGTCCTTAAAAGAGCTTTTGTAAGGATATCAAATGACAGAGATGATTCCAGTTTTGCCTTCAGGAGTTGTGTTGGAAGAATATTTACTGTACATGTGAATACATAGAACAGACTACTTCATATCTCTCTGGATGTTTACTGGAATATCTATTTTTCTTAACCATTCTGTATATCTGAAAACTATCAAACACAGCTGATCCACTCATCTTCAAAAATGGTGACACAGAGATGCCTAAACTTTGATTTATGAAGATGTGAAAACTTTGGTTTACGAACTCTATCAAGAGAGGCATTATTATTCCATATATTTGTATATATGAAACATTGTAGAATAAGAATATATACAAGGTCCACCATGCCAATAAATTGTGCTTGGATCTTATGTGTTAAGAGTGAAACATTTGACTTCACTGATGTCTCTGTAAAAGTATAAACGGAAGAAGAGGTAGGATTTGTCTGACCAGAAGTAAATGGCAACAGTGTCTATCTTTTGAACTTCTTGTCTATACTTCTTTTATAATCAATGAGAGAGAAAATGACACTCCTAGACATGATTTGCTTAAGGATAAGGTAGCTATCTAAAATAGGTCGAATGAATAATTCCCTATAAATTCTCTTTCTTTTTTGACTTGAGTGAGCTCAATATGAGTTGCTCAAATAGAAAGGCTTATAAGGTAGAATTAGGTGAGATTGATCATAAGCCTTGCTGAAACATTATGATTTAATTATTAAAGGATAGATTTTTAGAGAAGCTGATCAGTGTTAAGGCAATGGGAGAAACATTAAGTTTTGTTAGTCCCTGACAAGCAAAATCAATCACTCAGCACTGAAGTGGCAGCTCTCTGGAGCAGACAACTCATGTCAGAAGCTTTTGATGAGGTGCTGACATGTAGAAAGGAAAGATTTCCAAATGGCAAAACACCTACCAAATTGTTTGCTCTATTCAGCTTCTGAGCACACATTTGTATTTTATATGACTTTCATATTATCTATAGACCTCTCCATAGATCTCAAAAGAACTGGTGGTTACAGACAAAGGAGGAGCCTGTCACAGATTGGATGATGATAGTGAGTCAGGAATAGTGTGGGATTGGACAGATTTTGTTTTGTTTACCCACAGACATGGAAGCATTGGTCAGTAGAAACAGATTCAACATATTTTATTCTGTGTTGTTTTATCTTAAATTTAATCTGCCAAAGAATTTGCAAAGAGCATGAATTTGGTCTGTTTTGTCCAGTTGAAGAGGAGAAGTGATAGACATACATGGTGGGCACCTGGCATCTGGCCAAGGTTAATCCCCCACAAGAAGTTAATGAAGGATATAACTTTGTCTTCTTTTCTCATTTGCCTTTTTAACTAAGAAACCCTGAAAGTCTAAATGTTCTTTAAAAATTGTGTGGTAGTACCACTGTTTAGGGCTGAAGAACACTTCATATTAATTACCTGAGATTATATATTATGTATGATATCGACTGAACAGTTCCACTGTTGTAAAATCAGATGCCTGGAACAGGAATATTAGCACTGTAGCATTGTACATTTAGAAAAGTCTGTTGGCTTCAAGTCATCTCCTTTTTTCTTTCAGATGTTAACAGGCAAATATTATAAAAAAAGAAATAAGTATTTCAGTGACCTAATGTTTGATTTTGCATTTTGATTTTTTATAATATGAATCAAAAAATCTCATCTTGTAATTTCTTCACCAAGACATCAGTGTTTCTTTGAGACTCATAGAGAAAAACATAGAACTTTAATTAGTTCACAAGTGACAAAGATCAAACATATCCTTCTAACTTGTTATTTCCAATAAGTTAAAAATAAAAAAGAACATACCCTCTCCTACCTGAATATATTTTATATTGCGTTCAAACTCTAGATTTCTATTTACTCTATTTACAGTTTGATTTGTAAAAATAGAAGTTTGAACATATTTTTGCTATTTACAGATACCTGACTGTGGGGTGTATAAAAGAGGAATCTATGCTCTTGGAGGGACACTGTAAAAGGGCAAGATACTATGGAAATGATTAGACAGTGGAGCAGATGTCCAGAGGGGACAAGGTGGTCCATCCTCCCATCTTGGAGGGATGCAAGACCCATCCAGACACGATCCTGGGAATCCTGATCCACCCGGGTCTGCTTTGAGCATAGGGCTGGACTAGAGATTATTGTTGGTCTGTTCCAGCCTATGTGATGTGCTGATTCAGTGACACTTAAATATCTGATCTTGATTTAGTGGGTTAAAAATTCATGTTGTATACATTAATCATTACTATTTCCAATGTGGGAGCACCAGGGACTCCTATACTTAGCACATCCACTAGAGCAGGAGGGCTGGTCATTTGCAGGGCTATCCTTTCAAACCTATGAAGCAATAAAGGAAAACTCAAGAAAACTCCTATAGGTAATCCGTCGCAGACAAAAACTGACATACCGAGAAATGAACAAGACAGCTTGAAAGGTGAAAATATGCCTGGAAGGCATTCTTTATAAAAACCCCAACAAAACCCACTTAATTCTTTATGTGACAGCAAAAAAAAAAAAAAAAAAAAAAAAAAAAAAAGAGCCAGAGGAGAGAGAAAAAGTGAAGCCTAGAAAACAGAAAAAGGTTGTAGGGTTTGAAGGCAAAGATTATAAAAATTTGGTAAAAACTTTTAACTTTTTAGCTCCAGAAATAAGATGCAAAATGGAAACTTGATCTGATTTTTGGACCTAAAAACTTGTTTGCATCGCTTGCCTGTCTGACAAGTCTGGTGATCCCATCATTCACAGCAGTTGTAAATGAGGGAAGTTCTAAGGACTGACTAGAGAAGAGAGGAGTGTGTGACATGCTTGAGTCATACTGCATTTGAACTGATAGCTATCAGAAGAGGCTGAAGTTGAGACACAAGCCAAGATATTTTGGATGAAGCAGAGGTACAAATTTGTGTCTCTCCATGGAAATGGCAGTTGTGTTAGTGGATGAGACTACTGAGACACAGGCAGACGCAAAGAAGGGAAAGGAGCCAAAATCAGAATTCCATACAATCATGTGTGAACACACATGATCCTTGAAAGTACAGACTAACAGAGTGATTGACAAGAGAAATATGGAAAGACAAAGCTCCTGAAGTCACTGAAGCTAGGGAAAGAAAATAATTCACAAGAGGAGTTTGGCTGTTGTGATAAGGGCAAGCAACAAGTGAGGGTGGTGAGGAGAGGGGACTGATTTTGAGCCTCAAGCAGATGTGGATCAATACAGTAATATTTACTGTAGGTTCAGTTGAATAAAAAGGTGAACAGAAAGGTTCTGAAACTTCAGATGAACTGAAAAGAGGGTGGAGTAACACACCTGACAAAAATTATAGTGTGATCTTTGAGAGTGGAAGTCGAGGGGAAAGACTGGATTTTTTTTTAATGGAAGAAAATAAAACATAATCTTTATTTTGAAAGAAAGGATGTAGAAGGAAAAATGATGAGAAAAGCAGGGAGACACTATAAATGGATAAGAATGCATCCTGATGCAAGGAGTCATTGACAGGGTCAGAGGAGGTCATTGGATGAGAAATCTGATTATGAAGAAGATGTAATTGAAGCAGAGGAAGAACAGACTAGCCAAAATGAGGGAAGAGTACCCCATAGTTTGTAAATTTTCTCTTGGATTAAACCAGAGACTTCCATCTCAGACAAACAAGGAAAAACATCTGAAGAAAGGCTTACGAAGCAAGCTATAGGTAAAAAGACATCTAGAATATGGGAGTGGAAGTCTGTTGAACTGGACAAGTAGAGTTGTTCCAGCTGAAGACAGCCTAACTGAAAGGGAGAAAATACATTTTTACTACAGGAAGTTGAACTCCTCACAGACCTTTGCACTGAAGATACCATACAGCATGAACAGAGGAAGAAGAGAGAGTCTAGCCAAGGAGCTGACATGCTGTGGCAGTTCATGTTTTTTGTGGCACTTTGAGAAAGATTTCATATTTTCTTCAGGTCTTTATGAAAAATAGTGGCTATTATGGAACTCAGTGTAGCTCCTTGATGAATATACAAATTATCCCCACAATAGGGTGGCAGCACACAATTTACTCTTACCACAGGTTGTAAGGGACCTTAAAAATCATCCGTGTTTTTAATCTTACTTATTGTAAGATTCTTTGATTTTTTTGTTTTGAACACAAGTTCTTCAATGAGAATGCTATGCATGACAGTTAAATTCCCTACAGAAATCTCAACGTAGGATATTATCACTGTACCATTGTCAGCAAAGTCTGTAATGCCTAAAAAATTTACTTTTTTAAACAAGATGTATATTCTACAAGTCATGTTCACTTTGTATTAATAAATGTAGTGACTTCTAAAAATTGTTAGAACAGACTCTTCTGACAGTCATGTTCCCACTGACTTGCCTATTGACCACAGGATTTTGAAGTACTTTCTGAAGACTGATAGGTCAAACACTTGATCTCCTTTGGAGTGTGGGTGTGAAACTGCAGATACCTGTATGTGATACTCCCTCTGGCTTTGTTGGAATGTGAAGAGGCTTGGTTTCTAATATGGGAGGTGTTTTCTGCCTTTTTGTTAATCCTACTGTTACCTCCTACATTAGGAACAGAAAAGGACAGCAAGTGGAAACATTATGTGGAATGTGCCTGCTATTCTGCTGGGAAACTGGGCACTACCTAGCCACTCTGAAGGCACAATAGCTTACATTTATATTAAAATAAGTAATCAGATCCAATTAATAATCAGATCCAATTTTGTTAGGACAGCAGGTAGACTGTGTTTTAATTACACGTGCAGTTACAAGGCAGGCAGATAACAATGTTCTCCTGTTAGATCTGTTTTCCATTTTTATATACATAAGCAGCCAATCATGTTTACAACACTCCTTCAACTAGAAGTGCTGATTCTGAACCAATAGCAAGCCAAGGAAGGACATCTAACACATTAAATGACAACCATGAACATTTTTTTGTAGCTGGAGAAACCACAGTGGCAGATTCTGCTCATTCAAAATTCTATTTTAATATTTGCCCCTTCCCTGAAAACCACAGGAATTGAGTTGATATATTTTTTACAAACCCACAGCTGTTAATTGAGTTATCAAGTTCTCTAAATGCTTGAATAGACTAACCATGCAGCATTATTGTTATAAATCTTGAACTGCATCCTCTTTGTTCCACTTTTTACATTTCCTTGATGTAGCCAGAATTTAAGATATACAAGTGCAGCAGACTAGTGTTTGCAAATGGCAATGAGACTGGCATAAGGTCCGGTGACAGAATGTAGACAAGGATAGTTTCATGGGCTGCTATTTATGTTACCTTCTTATCACAGTACTACATGCTGTGTCATTAGCCAGATTTCGAAACCTTCCTGCAAAATTAGAAATCACTAAAGGTTCACAAAATGGCCATCAAGTGTTCCTTGTATAGCCCTTTGTATACACTCAGTGTTGTCAAGTCCCATAAATTTTCCATCACTGAGAAATATTTGTAGGACTTTTTCATTTAAACTCTTGTGTTTGTTCCTCCAGCTTCTCAGTGACAAGGTTATGGCATATGCTTTGGCTTCATTCTTAACCTGTATTCTAAATATTTCTGTTTTCCTTTCTGGATAACTTTGAAAAGATGAGTCTGCCAAACTTTCTGATGAATGTAATACCTAGCACTCTATTCAGTCATTTTATTTTTTAAGAGACTTAGATGTTTGGTTTTACCCGTTTTGGCTTTCTAGCTTTCACATACCTGTCTTGTGGTAGAATAAATTTTCAACTGGAAACTGTTAGGTAGCTCCTTAGGCTCTAGGTTCCTGATAACCAAATCTTGTTTAAGTTTGTAAATGTAGATTTTAACATTTCAGACCGTCCTTTTGGATGTTCTCTTGTCTTGAATGGATATATTCCCTCAATGTTTAATAAGAGTAAAGAAATTAAATAGAATATTATGAATTGTTAGGGAAACACCAGAGAATGCAACAGAAGATATTATTGTATGACTCCATGATTCACTTGTTTTCCATGACACTGTGTGAAGACCTGCTGACCTCTTTGGCTGAAACCTCTCCCTCCAAAAAGTGGAGAGTAAAACTGGAAAAGGTTTAGAGAATGGCTAAAAGAACTTGAGAATAGCTTTTGCAGAAGCAGCAAATAGGTAGATTAGTGCTCTTCAACCTGGAAAAGATGTTTAAGGAGGAAATGTCAGAATCTGATAAAATCCTGAGTGGTATGGACAAGACAGGAAATTATTAATTCAATTCTCTCTTCATATATAAGAATTAGAAGGCAACAAAAGCAGGTGGCAGATTCAGTCTAAGGAAGAAGTGATTCTTCACTAAGCATGTCGTTCATCGCAGAGATGTGAAAGAGTGAGAATTACTGTTTACATTGAAACAGCTTCAGGCTCAGGGTGTCCCAAAGCTGCAAATTGGAAATACAGAAATACCACGTAGGTTGGGAGGGACCCTTTCTAGTCCAGCACCCTGCAGGCAAGATAGAGGAAGTTATCCAGGGCTGTGTCCATAAGGGTCTCACATGTCTCCAAGGAGATTTCACAGCTGTTCTGGGCACCTACTTCCCTGTCTGACCACCTTCAGAGTAACCTGTACTGAGTGAGTTTCCCAGGTTTCATGCTGTGTCTTCCACTGTGCACCTCCAAGAAGAAAGTCCCTGCCTGATATAGCTTGAAGCTCAGCTCCATCGGTAATCAATCCTTGTAGTGGTGCATGGGGTTATTCTATTCTTGGTGCAGGACTTTGCCTTTATTGAGCTTCATGAGGTTCCTCTTAGCCCATTTTTCTAGCTTGTATACCTCTAAAATTACACAGTAGCTAGGCATCTTATTCACTATCCCTAGTTTTCTATCGTTTGCAAAATTGCTGAGCATACACTCTAGACCATCATCCAGCTTGTTAATAAAGGTGTTGAATGTTCTTGCTACTGGTATTTGCCTCTGAGGGATAATCACTAATAACTGACAGTCTGTTCAGATTTCTTACTTCTGATCACTGTGCTTCAAGCCCCATGGTCCAGCTAAATTTTTACCCACCGTATCCAGTCCATATTTTACTCATTTGTCTAAATGTTGCTATGGGAATACCATGTCAAAGATCTGCTAAAGTCAAAGTCTAGGACATTTCCTGCTGTACCTATGCACACAGCCTGCCATCTCACTGTAACAAATGAGTTGCTCAGACATGAATTGCCCTTGGTAAATTTATCCTGGCTGGTCCAGTCACCACATTCTCCTTCCTTGTGGCTGGAAAGAGTTCTCAAGAGGATTTGCTCCTTTACTTTCCCAGGGACTAAGGTGAGTCTGACAAGTCTGTACTTTCCTGCACTTCCTGCCATCCTTAAAGATGAGTATGATGTTTGGCTTTTCTGAATACCCTTCCATGCAGCTGATCTGGTCCCATAGACTTATATGTGCCCAATTAGCTTAAGAGCTCGCTAATTGAACCTCCCTTTACACTCCCACTCTCTCAGTTATTAGGCAGAGGGAACTGGGCTGTCAGAGGGAGGATCTAACCAGTGAAAACTAGAGCAAAAGAACATTGACTGTCTCAGCCTGTTCCATATCCTTTTTCACTAAATATCCTCCCTCATTAAGCACCAGTCCTTCATTTTCTCTGGCCTTGCTTTTTCTGCCAGCATGGTTGTGGAAGTACTTATCCCTTGCCTTTCATATTCCTTGCTACTTTCAACTCCAGTTAAGCTTTGGTTTTTCTAATTCTTTTCAACTTTCTGCTCATTGGAGTAGAACTGTCTTGCATTTGAGGAAGTTCTGCTAAAAGATGAAATGTTGATGTGAGTCCCTTTGGCAGCTGAGTCAGCTCATCGTTATATGAGTGACTTGCCCATGAGTATGAGGTCCAGGAGAACACCTTCTCTAAGCAGCTCCATTATAACTTGTGTCAAAAAATTGCCATTGATATGTTCCAGAAACATCCTGAGTTGCTTGCCCAGCCTTACTGTTCTCCCATCAGGCATTAGGGTGGCTGAGTACCTAGATGTGCAATCATGAGGTTTCTGGATATCTAAAGAAAGCTTATTTTATTTATTCTTCTTGATCAAGCAGTCTCTAGCATGTTTAGCACATCATCACTTGTGTTGGTCTGTCTTCTGGTTCTTAGTCATGAGGTCTCAGCTGGTTCTTCACCTAGTTCAAGGCAAACCTCCATGCACTTTAGCTGCTTCCTTGCATAGAGTATAACCTCTCCTCCTTGCTGTCTCAGCCTGTTTTTCCTGAAAAGCCTGTATCCATTCACTGCAACATTCCCAACCCATAAGCTATGCCACCATGTCTCTGTAAGCCCAATGAGGTCACAGGTCTATGACTGCATGAACTGCTAACTCTTCTTGTTTGCTCCCAGGCTGTGTGCATTTGTGTACAGGCACTGAGACGGGCCCCTAGTCATCCTGCTTTCCCAGAGGGAGTGTGATAGCTTCCCCACTCGTGTTGTCTCCCAGATGCTTCCTCAGATAACTGGCTGCTGGGAGAGTATTTGGAAAAGTATCATCATCATATGCTTGTTCCATTTTTGTACTCTTCCCCAGCCATCTGCTTTTGATCGCCGACCTTGCTGTGTACCTAAAGAACTGCCACCAGTAGGAGGGATTACGTCTGTTAAATTTGGATGTCAAGAGCAGGACATGAACCCAAGTCTCCACAAGAACGCAAGAAAATGTGCTGCAGAAAAACTATCTTTGAGCCTCAGACCTCTACCTGCTCTTGGCAACCACCTGAAAGTGGATACTGGGCTACACAGACCCAGTACTACCATGCACATGCTCTTGGGTTGGTGCCCAGAACAGATACGAAAACTGAATTACTTCTTTTGTTTCTTTGCCTTTTGAGATAATACTTGATTTGTAACTGCTAAAATTATTGCTAGGTGTTTTTCATAATAGTTTCGTAACTCAATCTTTTTGATGCTAAATGGTCCTCCTATCTTTGCTTGCATGCTAATTAAGCTGTCCTCTAGAAAAACTGTGTTGCCAGCAATGTCCAAGTCTCCTAATGCACTGTGCTTGAGCTAGGCAATGTCAGTGCTGCAGAAAATCCTGTCTTTTTTTTCATAATGAATGAATGACAAACACAACAGAAAATATGAAACAACAGTTTCCTATTAACCGAGTCTATGTTAAAGCTATTAACATGTGCTCACCTTGATTCTACCTTAGGCTGAACCTATTATGATATTTTATTTCTACATACAGAGGATTTTTTTTTAAGTCACCATACTCAATTTCATGACTGTTTTAGGCTGAAAAAAATTTGGCTAACACATGACTTTCTGAATCACGCCTTGCTTGATTATCCTTTTGCTTTGTTTCTTTCATGTCAGAATGATATATTTTTGAGATTTGTTATATACATAATACACATCTAATGGTGCAAAGGCATAGGTAATTTTTTTGGTATTATTTTGATTGTTCTGAAAACAAAATAAGATTGATCGGGCACACCAAAAGTAAGTGTCAGAATCTCTCCAAACGAGTTTTGATTAAGAAATTACATGATGAAAGTGCTAGCCATATGTCATAAAGCACAGACTTGTAAATGTTTACGAGGGCTAGTAAAATATAAAAGACAATATCAAATGTGTTTTTAAATGCATTTACAGTTTAAAATTTATGGACTCTGGTTGTCAAAGTAATGACTTTTGGATACAGTCCAAATGTCTGCATTATTAATAAAAGATGTCCTCAGGTCTGTCTCACTAGATCTTTCTCTTTCTTTCATTATTTTGAGCAGGCAAACTGGGCTTCAGATCCATCCAGTTCATCACTTTTTGATCCTCCCAAAACTTCTGCTCAGAACTTCAAAACAAAGGGTCTTTTTTTTCCCCTGAATTTCACACTGTTGAACTTACTCTAAGCACTCTCCAGAAAGAGTGGTGGAAGCACCTCATCTGATAATGAAGAAGCTGCCCTCAGCACCTCTTGTACAGCATGCCTGGGCAGGTCTTTCTCGCAGTTGTACCTCATAAACAATGAGTGGAATGAAGAAGAGTGCAGAAATGGGTACAGAAGTACCAGAGCTGTGCTTGCCCTGCTTACACCATGATCCATAAGCCCTGAAACCTGTAAAGAGTGGTTACTGGCTTTTCAGCTCCAGCTCTTCCACTCTACATGTCCACACTACTTGCTCATGTAGAAACAGCATTAGTGGTCCCCCTTTTACAGGTACCTTTCTCATTTCCCACCTCTTTAAACTGGCAGCTCCATCAAATCTTCTGCAATCTGTGCACAGAAAACATACACTGAACTTAGATATTCTCTCATCCTCACTTGATCTGACACTTACTTAAAAATCTAGCTCTGCATTTAGAATCATTTAAAGACAGTTAAAAACATCTGAGTGTTACATGAATAGGATACATTTGGGGAAGGGAGAAAGAAGCCACAGTATTAAAAGATAGAATACTATGAAATCAAAATCGTTTTAATTAATAGAGACAATTCAAGGTACATTGTGAAAATTCAGATGTCACTTGTTTTTGGAAGATACATAAATCAACACAAATGACCTAAATAGAAAGGTCATAGAGCCAGTGGGTAATTTGTGCACAAAGTAGATGAGGAATACCTCGACTTAATAATTTTGCATCTCAATAGCAGACTGAGCCTTCTCTGGTGTTTCCTCCTGTGCTGCAGACTGTTTGTGCAACGGGAACAATGTCTGAGAGGAGGTATTTCAGTTTCAGTTCTTTTTCCACAGTTTCCAGACTCCTAACAAATATAAATTACATATATTTTATGTGATAGGGGGAATATTGTATAAGGTATCACAACCTGATTATTTACCTACTATTTATTTAACTTTTAATATTTTCATCTCTGAGAATCACTGGTATTCCTCAGAGTCTAGGAAATGGATTTTTAATTAGGTACTCAGAAAATTATTGTGGATGATGGATGTGAAGGTGATTTTAGTATTCTGTGTGACTCGTGGCCAATGATTTTTGCATTGTATTTTAAGCTAGGGATTAAACTTAGGTACAGTCAGTCCTCTGGAAAGTCACTGCTCGGTCTAATCTGGCTCTGATCACAGGAAAGAAGACAAGGAAGTGTGAGGTGAGTGGGGACAGTAATTTCCATGGGAGCTTGCTTGAAAAGTTCTATTTCTTCTTTCTGGAAGGTCAGCAGGACTGAAACAACAACTAGGTGTTTCTACTCAACTAGCATTGAGAAATTTCTTCCACAACAGAGAGAGATGGAGAACTCTAGAGTTAAATGAAGTTTTCCTTTACTTCTGAAGTTTTCGTTAATTTGAACTGAATATTTCATTGTCACTGTAGGACACAATACACACAACACAGAGCAGTTCTGTTTAAGGCAAACGAAAAACTCTTTATTAAAAATCTGACTCTATATTTATATCTTTCTGAAATGTGTCATTGGAGGGTTACAGTATTACCTCCTCAATGTCACTGGGCAACCCAACAGTCCATCAGGTTGCTCGTCCCCCATAAAGGAATGAAAATAATAAGTTATTTACATAAAGTGCATGAGAAAGTTCTGTGCAAAAATGTAAACATCAGAAGGCTTGATAAAACTTGAAAAAATCAGGGCGGCATTTCGTGTTACCAGGATGTCACTGAGAAGAAGCATGGTGATAGGGAGAATTGTATTTGGGTCTCAAGAGTTGTTTCTTCCCACCTTCCCTGGGGTGGCAGAGCCCTGGAATCAGCAGAAAATTTCGCTCCTCAGGTGGTAGAAGAAGCTGGTATGGAGGCAAGAGATGTTCCTTTGATTGCAATGACATTTTACTTCCATCCATTCCCAAAAGATACATACTTACCACGTATAAGCCTGAACCCTAACTTGTCTCAACAAACTGGGTTTTACACGTTGGCAGGTTTGGGGGAATGAGGTATGGGACAGTCAAGCTTAGTTTCAGTAATGTGAATATAAATTAAGTTACTTTTGGGTTAGAGAACTGACTCAAAAATAAAATGTAATGAAAATATGAAAGAAATTAATTGATACCAAAGCTAAATGAAGAGGTTCCTCTTAATCCTGTTCAGATAAGTCTGCACAAGTGTTGCTTACAGCCTGAATTAACCAGCTATAGAGGTTGCATGTTGAGTAGCTGCGGTTACTGCAGTCCTGTGCTTGATGTAAAATGCTCTGTTGAACAGCAGGATATAGCAAAGTGGGTTTAGCATCAGGCTTAAAATGCTACATAGCATCTCCAGCATAAAGGATAGGCATAGGAGGCTTGTGCATCTGGAAAATACTGTGTGGTATGCCTTTAGCTGTATCCTTAATGAGGGTGAAAGCAGCAACATGCAGGAGTTCAAACAGATTAGAACTTGAATCACACAAAGCCCAGAAAACCAAGACAGATGAAATCTATATTTACAAAAATAAAGTCAAGGACTATTGCCTCTCTTAGGTCATTTAACATCTACAGTGCTGTTTTGAAGAAAAAATATCTACTGCTAAAGTAGGAATGATGATGTGGAAGATGATCTAAATATGGCAAATAAATACCACAAATTAGCCATGTGGAAAGGAGCAAGGAAGAGGAAAGGAATCAGAAACCTTTCTTCATGTGGTTATATGAGAGGACATTTTAGTGAAGAAGGGACAGTAAATTTGTAAACAGGTTGCAAAATACAGTCCTGTGAGAAAGTTGCAGGTGAGAAGAAACAATGATATGAGTTTAAAGTCTTTCTATTACTGCATTTTATCTGTCAGGGTGCACACTTACATTATTTAGTAAATGTGAGGTGGTCTATGCTTCAGTGAAAGAGGTAAATTACATTGCTTTATGCCATACAGCAGATAAATGAAATAATGATATACAAATCTGCCATTTTCACTGTTGTGAAACAAGTTATCACCCTTGCTTACCTTGGGGTAACTTATCGCTGTAACCAAACTCTGAAAAGGATTGAAATAAACCATTGGAATTTGGGTTATGGTTATTGAGATGCTACTAAAATGGGAGATTAGTGGATTTCCTCTAAAATTCTGTGAGGTTCTACTCTTGTTGCCAGTTGCCCTCAAAGCTCTTTGTTCTAGGCTTTTCATTGTCAGAAAGGTGAATTCAAACTGAATCCTTAAGTTTGCTTAATATTTTAGTGATTATATGGGGATTTGTTTTCCTTACTTTTTTAATCCTCCCACCTAGAAAGGCAAGAACCTTGTTACCATTTGTCAGACTGTATGGAGAGGAAAAAGAAATAAACATCCTCATGACTGGGCCATTTTATATATATATAGATAGACTGAGCCTACTGATTTCAGTGGTATTATTTCTGTATTACACCAGCAAAAGTGAGGCGAAATTTATGACAGCCCATCTCTGTACCACTAAAAATGACCCAAACCCCCTTCTTGGATAAAGTCTGTATGTTAGTCTAAACAGATGTAAAGTAAAAAATGTAAATGCAAATGTAAAAAAACGTAAAAAAAGGATGCCTGTCTTTACAGTTGATATTAGAGTGTCTTTTCAGTCTGAGTTGTCTATTCCTTCACAAGCTAGCTGGAAATATTTCTTTTCCAGAGAAGCATATGGTCTGGTTTTGAAATTGATAAACCTCATGGGGTAGCTCCTTTCTGGTTAAAAGGTTTTTAGAATATTAATCCTCAGAATCTGCATGCAAGGGAGACATATGGGACCTATAAACTGAACTCTCATTCACTTTTTGAAGTTTCTATGTTCTGTCGGCTTCAGGGAGCCATGTTTTCAGAAAGCAGGAGGTGTTGGGCATTTGAAAATCGAAACTGTTTTAAGGCACCACAAAAATGATAATGAAGTTTATTGGTCATTAAAATGACCAATAAGTTTGTTGCTAGCTCTACTTAAAAAAGTAGAGCTAGCAACTGTTGCTAGCTCTACTTAAAAATCTTTCTGAACCTCAGATACATTTTAACTAACATGTTGTCCTTATTTTTAAAAGCTGCACACAACGCTGCACATTTTACTCTGGTACTATTCAATTACAAACAAATAGTTTTCAAACAGCAACATATTATGTCAGTTTATCTCTTTTTAGAGGTAGGAAGGACAAAAGAGATGATAAATAATTTTGTGAAACTTGACCTACTTATTATATCTTTCTATGTTAGGATTATGAATGTTTGTTCTAAGAGATTCTAGTTTATTCTACCTACACAGAATTACAGCTTTCCTCTGAATTGTGTCACAACCTGCATTCAAAATACTTTTCCAAAATACCTTATACTGTCACAAAACTATGGTAAAATATTTGTTCCCTATACTCTGGCAAGAGAAAATAACTGGGGGCAAAACACTGTGGGTTTGGACTTCTTAGCTTACAGTTTTGTACATGTATATAGCTTTGATCTGAAGCAGCCTTCATGTCTAACAGTGCTACATTGAGCATAGTTGTGTTTAGGGCTTACTCCAGTTCAAATTAAATCAATCCTAAAACTCAGAAAATTCTCTAAGCATAGGATAAAACTTTAAGACAGGCAGGGTTTGAATTTGAGACTTATCTAAATCAAAGGAGTGTAAAGTAGTTGGCATTGGTTTAAGTAACTCGAGTGTTTAAAAATATGCTAAAAGTCATCTGTGGATCATCTATCCTATTAAAGGGCAATGTAGTGTTGACTAAACACATACTATATCTTTGAATTTACTTAAGAAATTCAGGCACAGTCCTATGTCTTATGACTGTGAAATTAAAATGCATTTGTAATGCTGGTAAAGAAAAACAGACCCCAGGTATGACTGACTATTGTGCTGCTTAACTTGATTTCTGCCTCAAACACTTATCCACTTTTTTTAGTCTTCATTAAAAGCTTTATCTTGAGTCCCTCGCTTAGTTTTTTCTCCATAACCCCAAATGCAAAAATGTACACCTCCCGTTGCAGGGCTGCATCTTCTGCCCCGTGCCACCTGAGGGGTACAAGGACATAATCTCCTCCTTTCTGCAAAAGCAACTATATTAGCAGAGTCCTATCTTCCTGTTGAAGGCAAATATCCACCTAAAAAAGAGTCTTGGGATTTTCAATAGTAATAATAACAACAACAACAATATTAATAACAGCAATAATACATAATGAGGAACTCTTTCTTATTTGGCATGACATGTAGATCAATGCTATGGCTATCAAAGTAATCCATAGAGTCAGTGCTGCCATAATATAAACATTGCCTCTGAAAAGTGCAGAAGCATCATTTGTTGTTACTCTTAAGTTCTTGTTACTCTTAAGTTCTGTACTCTTAAGTCAACTCTGGTTCACTTTGCTAAACTCTGCTCACTAACTAACTAACTTTTGTAACTAACTCTGCTCACTAGCTGTGACTAACTTTTTTAAGATCTGATGCAATCTCACACCTAATTGGTGCGGCCACAGGCAAATGAAAGAAAACACAAATATAAATCTGGAAGATTTCTCTTTGCAACAGTAATGCTTTAAGCAGAAGCACTAAGCTGCACTTATCCCATTTGAATTTTCCTTTTCCAGTCTCCCCTAATAAGGATCACTCATATGAGCTAAGCACTGCCCTCAGTAACCATCCTTGCATTATTAATAACCAACTCAATTTTGCTTGCTAGAACAAGAGTTCTCTTTAATATGAAAAGTTAGGTTCACGTTCTTCATGAATGCATATATTATCAGTCTTTTCCACTAATTGGTCTCAAAATATGTCATCAATCTCATCACCAAATCAACAGGATTTTGAGGTTGCTCTCCTACTCAAATGCTAAAATTTAGGTAAAGGCCTGGACAGACAAGCAGGAGAAAAAGCTGAGACAATAGAATTTTATATTAGCCATGGTACACATCCCAGCAAGAACATCAAGAACAAGGAGACACAAAGCTGTCTAATTCTCTTAGAAGAACAAACACACTACAGAGAATCATAGAATTGATGTAACAGACCTCTAAGATCGCCAGTTCACACCATTGACCCAGCCCTGCTGTATTCACCTGCATGTAAAAGAACATCAGAAGCTGAAATCAGTGGAGACTCATGGCTCTAGACACAATTCTTCAGCTCTTAACCCATTTTGTGCAAACAGTCTATCCCCAGAGCTAATGGATGGAGCTAATGGAAGGATGTGTGTTCACCTTAAATTTTTCTGCTAATTTTTAGATTATCAGAAGTTAGACACATGTGGTAGAGAAACAGGTATTTCTGATTATAAGAGGATCATTTTATTAGCCAGCACTATAGTAAATGTACTTTTTCTTCATTTAATATACCTAGAAAAATAGTCACTATCCTAAAGAGAAACTATATAGTCAATGATAGAAAGAACAGGTTACAGAAAGTCTGTGCTTACTTCAGACTGGTTTGTTTATGTGAGCTCTGAATCATTCTCAGCTTTATTATCTTTGTGGAAGATGTGACTAACTTAAAGTAGTATTTTTTCCTGCACAACAATTGGGTTTTTTATGACATTAAAGTTGATCTTGGTTCTGATAAACAGTGTAATTGGAGACATGTATCTGCCAAACTATGGTCACTCACTTGTGTTAGAGAAATTTCCTTCTCATGAAATTCACTTCCCTCGCTGCACAAAGCTAATTTTTCCTATGTCATGGAGAAATGTTTTATTGACACATCCTTGGGACAGGGTTTTCTCTCAATAGCACAAACATTCTGTCAGAGGCTTTGGCAGATGTAATGTGTGCATATTTTTTAGAAGTAGCACACTTGTTGGCTGCCACCTACTCATCAACAAGAGAAAAGTGTTCTAGGGCTTTAGCACAAGAGCAGGCAGTATTTAACACCTACATCAAGCACTGCTTCCTGCTTCTTGGACACCACTGGAACTTCGGATATCCTCTGGCATGCCCAGAGTGAGGCAACAGTTATATCTCCTCCTACAGAGCTGAATCAAGCTACTGACTTGTGAGCTGTGCACCTCCAGATCCTTCAGGGACCAGCTCCCAGTCTCTTTGGCAGGGAGCTAGAGCCTACAGGACAGATCCAGGTGCCCCATTCCTTAGGTTTGTTGAAGCATGTGAGGCTGAAAGCCTTGGGTCAGGCTGATCCTTCATCTCCCAGCCTCAAGGAGGACTATCTGCCTGCCAGCCCCTTTGTGACCCCAGCCTGCCATGGCAGGGGAGGTGTGACATGTTATGGAATAATTCATGCTCTTATGGAATATAGATGTGATTGTGATATACATTATAAAATAATTCATTGTCATGTGAAAGTAAATGTAATAAGTTGTGCATGTATGAAAAAATCTCTGAAACAGTTTTAAAACCCACAAGCAGCGGCTGAGGAGGATTGCTTCACAGAATTACGAAACCGCGGATGGCAGTGGAGGGGAAAACTGATTTACAAACTAAAAGACGTGGCTCCAGCAGAGATGAACCCCTTCCTGGGACTGACTGGGGAACACCTGGGTGATGATCGGCCGACAAGTACCCACGATCGAGATAACCAGGGTCCTTAGACCTTTGCATCTGAATACCAGGTCCCTAACTTGGCATCTGATCTCATCACTGCCCAGAAACGGCCTTGTCCAGTCCAGCACAGAAAAAAAGGAAACCTCATGAATACGTGGAGCAACAAAGGAATAGAAGAACCTCTGCCTCAGGCAGAAAAAACTGTATAAAAACCAACCCGATGGAGGCAGCATTTGTGAACAGAGGGGGTTCTGACGCGATAGAGGTCAGACCATAGCTCACCCAGCGCCCATCC
The DNA here is from genome assembly GCA_013400575.1 of Peucedramus taeniatus. Classification (NCBI taxonomy): domain Eukaryota; kingdom Metazoa; phylum Chordata; class Aves; order Passeriformes; family Fringillidae; genus Peucedramus; species Peucedramus taeniatus. The sequence continues at coordinate 69,157 of WBNO01009269.1, forward strand.
CGGGCTCGGTGATGTCCTTTTAATTGTGGCTATCCAAATTGTATCTTGATCACGAAATAAAATAATCAAATTCTTGATTATTAATTCAGCTGTATCATTTTATCACCTATAACAGGAGGCAAGGCAATGCCTGCAGGGTGCGTCAGAGTGTGACTGTGGGACACAGCCCTGGAGGGGTGGCCCATTTCCCGTCCAAAGCCTCTGGCAGCTCTGACCGCAGGTGCTTGGGCTGCACAAGCAGAAACATGTGAGGGTGCAGCCTGGAAAGCTTCATTTTCAGCTGACTAACCTCTTTCCTTGGCAAGAAACATTTCCTTCTATTTTTTTTAAAGAGAGTGAGAGTGCATGAGAGTGCAAACTAGTTTCCTCCTCAGCATCTATTCTGAAGCCTGTAGAAGGCTCTAAAACCTGTCTGCATTTGTAATAGCCTGTTAGGATGAGAGTATTTTGTTTTGTGGTAGAAACAAAGAGCTTGAGGCTTTTGATCAGGCATTTAAGTGGTGGGGTATCACCTTTTCTGAAGGAAATGCATAGCAAGAATGCCCAGTCTACTTCTTCCTCCCTGCTCCTCCTAGCTCATCTTTGGTCTTTGGGAAACACTTGAATCAGCAGTGCCAGCAACTCCTGTGCTCTTTGCCTATCCAGGATGATCAGAGGAGGGTTTTATTTAAAATTTCAGGATTTAAGATATTTTTCTTTTCTTCAGCAAATGAGAGGTACTTTTTAATTTGTATCCTGACAAATCCTCAATCCTCCAAGTCTTTTCTCCTAGTGTGAGAAGGATTTTCCCGGTTTTCTGCTCTCTCTTTTAACCAAATGCATCGAACAAATTTAACACTGCTTCTCAGAGAGTTAAATTGGATTTGTCCAGATGGACACTGTTACAGGCTTCCTTTATAGGTGGGATTAATTTTATTGAAATATAATCCTCCCATGCTCACATTATCCCTTTCACACATTCTCTTTTAATCTTTTGCAAAGTAGCATTAAAACAGTTTCTGGGATTCATTAGGAGTTATATTAAAATACAGACACACCTTTTAGGCTACAACTGCTGAGAAAAAGCAAAACTGGGATTTCTTTTACTTTGAGACCCTCTCTGAGCCAATTAGATGGGAATGGGCAAGATGCATTTGCCCCATTTCCAGCAAAATGACAATTAGAGTAGCACAAAGTAGTCCTATGACCACTCAGCTGCTTTCCTTCTGGGACAGGGGTGCAGTTTATTTTTTTCTTCTCAGTCCTGGAAATCAACTTGTGTTGCTCTGCTGCCTTGATTTGAAGGAAGGTCTACAGATGCTTCTGTGATTTTCCATTTCACCCCCATGCAGCACAAGGCCTATGCACCACTTAAATCCTCATCAAAATAGGGCTTAGGTAATACCCTTGGCAGAAGGGCAAGTTCCACCCACATTCCTCTGTGCTCATCTGGGCTGGAGAAGCAGAACTGGAAAGCTGCATGTGTGTGTTTTTTTTTTTACCACTTGGAACTAAATACTTACTGTGCACCTATTTCAGCTTTGCTTCTGGCTCTGGTCTTTCTGCAAAGCCAGAAACTACACCAGTGAAATCTGTTTATGTTATAAATTTAGAATTCCAAGTTAGTTTTGAAAGAACAAAAATGAGAAATCCTTGCCATTCATTAGTCCTTTACTGAGAGTAAGCTGAGAGACTTCTCATTTACATTACTCACCCCAAAAGAGATTCTCAAGCTTCCCAAACCCCATCACTCTGTTATGAAACGTACAAACGCTGCAAAATTTAGGCAAATCTCTTTTGATTGGCTTCCAAATTTTTGGTAAAGCTCTACAATATATGTACTTTAGTATTAATGGCAGCATATTAAAGTCCACCTGTAAGTGAGAAATAGAGGAGAATTAAATGTATATAGCAAAGTAAAAGGCAAAGGCCTGCTAAAAATTCAAAATAGAGATGAACATAAGTGCAAAGAGAAAAGCAATGTATTTGAAATTATTTCATATTTTAACTAAAACATAAAACCTTGGCAATAATATTACATATTTCAACATGTATTAAGCCCTGAAGAAAATAAGATACTTCATCTGATTTTGCAAAAGTCATATCGCCTAATGTTGTAGTACCTCTGATACTGATACACCTCACATGATCTGTAGAAAACATAACATTTTCAGTACAAAAAGCAAGGTAGCCACAGGTATCTAGGAGATCTGAGGAAAACCTGAAAAAACAGACACTGAAAAAAGGAAATGTTAAGTAAGAGAGAGTGCAGCAGCCGTGTCTGAACACAGAGATAGAAGAGTTCATGGCATGGGTCCCTTGTTCTCTTTTTTTATCTCCTGCTACTGATAAAGGCAGATTTTCAAAATGGTTGTAATGTTGCATTATCAATGCAATCAAATCACAGTAAGTTCTCACTTAGTAATATTACTTTATACTTTGTAGTGGTTGCTTAAGAGATCAGTTCTAAAACTGGAAAGCATTTCAGTTACTTTCTTCAATCTGTCACTTTGATAGGAGTGAATTCATAAACATCTCTGAAATTATCCTATCTACCACTATTTGCATACCTAAGTTTTCAGCTATCCCATGTGAGCTGGGACTCAGGCCTTAACATGCTGTAAGCACTGAATTAGCAATTCTAGTCTTGGACAGGTCCATGCTAATTAATGTTGGAAATTAAAATCTGCTCCATCTTCCTCCCATTATAAATATCACATTTGTAAAACAAGACTAGGAAGCTCTATGACAGTCTTGTTGATTGAAATATAAACCCACTCCTTGTGTCTAGTATCAGCTGTGGATCTGAAGAAATCTCTCCAGCCCCCTACTCATCATTCTTCACCAAGGAGATCATCCAGACTGAAGTTACTGCTGCACAGGATCAGCCCATCCCGCTCTCCCTTGCATCGTGTGACACACTTGCAGCCATGTAGCTGTGCAACCTCCTTCAGACAAGGACCACAGCAATCTGGTAGGTGCCTTACACGACATTATCTTGGCAGGATGGAGCTGAAATTCCCAAGTTTGCCCAGCTCCTGGCATCTTTAGCCAAGAGTATCTTGGGTTGCCACAGCTACACTCTTACCAGAATCTCAGCAAACTAATTTAAAATCAGTCGAAGAGATTCTCGGCTCCTTTGCTTCACTACTTCACATTCTAGAAATAATTTCATATCTGTTATACAGCATAAAAGATATTTTAGCTGCCTTCAGAATGTTCTCTCTGCTGGTTGGGTTATATTTACACTGTTACCCTGAATTCCCTGTGCACTGTTATCATTAAAGCAGATTGTCACCACGTGAGTCTACCTGGACATCTTTCTATGGCCCTGGAAATGTAGTCACAACTCCACACCACTGGTCTGGCTACTGAAAGGCAAGTATTTCCAGGTCAGACAGTATGGCAAAGTTCTTGAAGGTAGGCTTTGCCAAATCTTCCCTCAGTTTGAAAAGTTAGAGTTTTTATTCGTCTACTCCCACCTTTCTCTTTAATGTTACTACACCTGTGCAAGCAGAAACAGAATGGGACAGGGCAGACCAACTGCATTTCAGAATTGTGGTACAAATTTAACTTGGTCCTCCTTTCTACACTTATGTTCTGCCTTGTTTTTGATGGAGCAAGAATTATAAACAAATTTCTTACAATGCATGCTAGTCCATATCATCAAAGGCTGCCAAAGAGGCTGCCTTTTTTTCCAACAGCTGCTACTGCTGAAAAATTGTTTCATCCTGAGATCAAAAAGTCTACCTTACCTTATTGTCTATGGCAAAGATTTACCTACTGGCTTTGTCAGCTGCTTCCACTAGGAAATTACCTTTATTATTCGAAAAATGCATTTCCACTGTGATGTATGTGTATTATAGACACACTTTTTTCCCCAGTTGTGAGATATATGTGTATATATAAGTATATATGTCTATATTAATTTACTACAAAATGTGTATCTAAATAATCCAATAACCTACAATAAAATTCTCCTGTATCTTTCTTTACACCCTCACTGCACAACCAATACCTCCTACAAGAGCCAGCAGTAACAAAAACGCCCCTTTGTCTTGCACAGTTCCCTACACATAATACTTTAGGGAGAACCAACCCATCAGCTTGGGAAGGGATGAACACACTGTGGTGAGCTCTAAGCTGGTGCACATGCAGACTGTCAAAAATTATTGACTTTGGACAAGTTCTAAAGTTACTGGAGGGAGAAAGGGAGGAAGAAAGTAAAGATTGATAGATGGTGTAATTGTATACAGTTAGAAAATCTTAGAAAACAAGGCTGAATACAAGGCATGGGGAATGAAATATAAGACATGCAATGAAATCTGTGGGAGAGGGCTGAGAGAAGCTCCAACAGGCAGAGACATCAAGGTAAGTGATAAGATGTTAAACATTATCATAAATGGAGAACTTGCACTGCAGGTTAATCTGCTGGTGTTTAACTCTCAGCTATTAAGAGGATAAGGGATGAACAGATAAGGCTTTAGAAATAAAAATTGTATTTTCACATCTCTGCTGGTGAGGATATCAGTATTATTTCTGGGCTGCTGTTATGCTTTTAAAAGTAATCAAGTCATGATATTAAAGGTAGTGATTTCTAGCCATCCTATTCATCAGCATAAGTAAAATAAGTTGGAAAAGAAGAACTCTCCAGAAGCAATGCTATTCACATTGTAATTGAGAAGTTAGAGAAAAAAGTATATTAAATAATTAGATTTAAATACTAAATCTTATAAAACACCATTAAACAAAAAAGTACTGTAACACAAAATTAGCATTTCAAAGAACATATTTTTCTTATTTTTAATGATTCCCTCAACCAGCTTTAGATATTGTTATTACTGGCACTGAGTAAGAGATGCAATGCATCTGCAGGAACAGAATGGTCCCAAACTGTCTGGAGGTGATTCTTTGCATCTGAATCTGATGCAGGATGGTGATGATGCTAGGCCAGGCCTATGGACTTGAAGGGCACTCTGGAGGCATACTGCAAGAACATGTCATTGACTTTTGTCTCCTCTCCTCTCCTCTCCTCTCCTCTCCTCTCCTCTCCTCTCCTCAGTGTGTAACATTTTCTCTAGGTCAATGGGAGGCAGCCAAATGCTGCGTTTTTAGCTCCAGTGTGTTGTTGGTGGATGTGTGGATGTTTTACTCCATACTTCCCAGGCCCTTGATGCAATGGCAATGTGGATTCACCGTGTTGACAGAACCAGCCTCCAGGAACAGAGATGTGCTTCCTGTGGGAGCAGAGACTGACTGGCTAGAGGCAGCTAAAGGGATTGGCTCTTAAAACCTGCGGGACAAAAATACGTCTTTCTCAGAACTTCCCTATTGAGTTGGAGGACTGGACCGCAATCCTGATGGGACACATCAGGAAATACATGACTCAACTTAGTGGGCTCAACTAAGAATATATCAAACTGTCTAAAAGTAGGGGAATTATAGGATGTTTTGCTGGAAGCTTCAGTGTACGATTGGAAGAAAAGTTTTGCACTGGGGCATCTGTTTTACTAGAGTCTGAGGTAAAACAAGACCTCAGACAATTTTTAAGAACAGGGAGTGGGTAGCATAGTGAAATCTCTCAAGATTTGAGTGTAATGAAAGATAGTCCTGGTCTGAAAAGATTGGGAGCTCTTGTTTTGAAAAGCCATTTTCTTGTTGGTTATAAGTATTTTGGTTCTACTTACTTTAGGGAGGTGACAACTGAACTACCATAAAGCTGTGTCATCTCATTTCATTAATGAAGAAACAGGTTCAGGGGAAGACAAAAGTGGTTTGGCTGATTCATCCTGGACATCAGAATCTGATTGCAGACAAGAAAAGAAGAAGAGTTTCTGGCTAAGGGACTAGCCTAAATGAGAATGATTCGGATTCAATTCTTCAACCTTCATTTACCAGTTTCAGCCATTCACCTTGTTCTCTCACAGCCTGTGGGTGACTCGAAATGTTCAATTTCTCAATGTCTTCACTACTGATGGAACATAACAATGAGATTCAACATAATTTCTCTAGATTTTCATTCCTAATGCAACGTAATGAGGCTATTAGGAAAATAACTGTTTCATCCATGTAGTGAAGGGATGAGAGAAACCAATAAAACCTGCAATGCAAATTCCAAGGCAAAAGATGACTGATTAACATGAAACTACATAATCCTCTAAACAGTTTCATTTATGACTGTCCTGGTGATGAATATGCACTAGATCACAAATGCAAAATTTATAAAAAAATAATGCAATAGTTTTACTAGAATTTCTAAATTCAGTTACTATTATATTGTTTCACAACTTGGAAGCCCTCTGTCAGATAATGTATTGAGTGATTACTTCACTGCCATCAGATAAAGACATACTTGAAGTGTCTCTCAAAGTAAAATATTTTACTTGTGTTCCTGTTGAAATATAAAAAACTGGGCTCCTGTCTTGACACTGCTGGATTCTTTCCTCTAACCCTGGAGCCTTCTCTTCTCCAGGCTGAATAACCTCAATTCTTTCAGTCTGTCTTCACAGAAGAGGTGCTCCAGCCCCCCGCCCACCTTGGCAGCCCTGCTTTGGACTTGCTCCAACAGATCCACAGGCTTTTCCTCTGCTGGGCCCCCAGAGCTGGGTACAGCACTCCAGGTGGGGTGTCACCAGAGCAGAGGGGAAGAATCGCCTCCCTTGCCCTGCTGGTCACACTACTTTGGATGCAGTCTAGGATAGGATTGGCTTTCTGGGCTGCAAGTGCACATTGCTGAGTCATGTGGAGCTTCTCATCAACCGATACCCCCAAAAATAATCTCCAACAGCCAGAGAGAGTACTTGCATACTTGCAAATAACAAAATAAGGACAATAAGGACAGAGGTACCACTACTAAAATAATGTCTCTCCAGAGGTACAACAATTTGTTTCATTAGCATCAGAGCTCTTCTATACCACATCTCTTGTTTAAAAGCTAGAAAATACCTTTTTTTGCAGTTCATTAGCTTTCCCTTTCCAAGGAGGGCAAATTTAAACAAGGTACTTTTGTCCTTCTAGTTTAAATGATAGAAAAAACTCAGCATCTGTGTACATTATCAAGCTTCACTGCTTAGATCAAGTCAGTTTAAAACCAATTTAAATGAGTGCAAACTACTGCAGAGACACTTTATTTCAGTCAGGTATATGCCACTTTCAAGTACTTTAAAATAAGCTGAAACAACAGGAGATTAAGCTAGCATTTACACAAATGTTGCATTACCTTAATTTAAATTTGAGTCACTCTCTTGGCAGGTTCTCCCTAAAATATTGGGGTTTTTTTCTCAGGGTAAGCCTGACTACATTAAGTAATAGAAATATGTAATGTAATGAACTGCCACCCTTCAATTGGAGGTTACTACATGTTTAATTGAAATGTGATAATTGGAGTGAAAGCCTACCACAAACATGACAGAATATTAAGTGAAAACACTTCATTGATAGGGACATGGCTTCTACCTGAAGGCTTCCATCTAGTACTGCTATATAAGAGTGAGGGAAAGAGCAAGGGAAAGAAGAAGAAATTAATTTTTGTTTGAAGCAGTTGATAGTTCATGGGCAATTATTGATAATAAGCTATTCCATAAGCAGAGGAACGAACAAAATCTGCTTTCTTACACAATTGTGTCCTATGTGCCCTTTAATAATTATGAACATAAATCCTAGCTGCCTTATTGAGTTCTGACTCTCCTAAGTTCTCCCCCTACATCCCACAGTATCCCTAGCTTTCTCCTATATGAGAAGAAATACCATGTGCAATGGTTGATGTGCAGCTCCATATGCATAGGTAGGTCAGATATGACGTATACAGCAGCTGCAGGATCAGGAGAACAAGCAGAACTTGTAACTGTTGGGATGACACTGTATCACTTCCCTGAAGGGGCAGTGAGGAGAGGGTGGGAGTGCCCATTTGGGCCTCTTTCTGCTGATTCGAAAATTTTCAGGAAATTCTGGTAACTTGAAAGCTACATGTGTTCTTAGTCTCCTTCTAATTTAGTTTAAAGTTGCTGATTGACTGAAAAAAGATCATGAAATGAAAGACATCTCAGCCATAGGCAAAGGAATACTTTGCACAAGTTTCACATATATATGTTTAGGTGTTCCAGTCATTTTCATACATATGGGGTTATCATGATGTTTTGCAGGTGGGCACATTAAGGAATGGACACGTTATGTTTCTTGCCAAATAGAGCTTAGCTAAGACAGGCCTGTGAGGATAAACTGTAGTTTTACTTCCAGTCTTGTACCCTAACCAATGGATAATGTTGGTCTTTGGCATTCACCTCTATGGAGAGATCAATGAGCTCACTGGCACCAGGGAGATGGAAAGACTGGTCATAGTAGCTTGCTTGTATTTTTATTTTAGAAAGCAACTTAACATGACAAATGGGTTTCCAATTTCCAGTTGTCTTAGCTGCAGTGACAATGGAAGCAGTGAACCAAGGATAAAGTGTCAGCAAAATTCCCAGTTACAGAAGAAGTCCTTTCTCGGAGACCAAACTTTACACCAATATTTGAATTTCTCGGAAGTTGAGAACCCATTTTTATCAAAAATATCAAAACATTACTGTTCTTAGTTTAGAAATATTTGAAATGGAGCAATTTTGCAGTTTTCTAAGCATTTTTAATTAAAAATAACGGGAAGACATATCCAAAGTTCTCAAGTTTCGTAAACTCAAATTAATATGTTTCCAAAATGTTTTGGAAACTAAATTTAAAAATGTCTTAATGAGAAAATTATTTGCTTACCAGTACTGATAAACAATGTTTGCAAAGGCAAAATTTTTGACAAAACTTTCCATTATTCCATTAAAGGCTGTAATGAGCACTTGGTGTAATGGAAACCACACAGGGAATTTCCTACTGCTGGTATTAATTCCATCAGAATTGTCAGCGAGCAATACCCAAGATCTTTGCTGCTTTCAATGCCATTGATTAGGGAGGAGGTTTTGCAGACCTGGCAATCATCTGCAAACCCTCACCGGGATGAAGGGTTATACTTTGAGATGGTTTTGATCATTCCTGGCAGAACAGCAGCTACTCCTTTAACTCATGACCTTTCACCATTCCTATTCAAGAGCACTTCAGCAAAACTTCTGGGAAAGAATGTGCAATGCCCTGAGCTACAATGCCAGCAATACACTGACAGCACCCACCTCTGTGCCTCAAGGCTGGCTTCCTCCCAGCTGTTCTACTGTTTGTAGGAAATTAGAAGCCTGCTGAATGAAAGGCAGATGGTGTGATGGACAACCTGTGATCCCTATCGGCAAGTTACACAATGTAGACTGGTAGATCTTTTCAGTACTTGATAAAATGAATTGTGCTTTTGCTGTCACCAAATTAATTCTTGGTCTTAGTGCCTGCAGACCTTTGGAACTGAAGATGGTTTGCTAGTCCTGTCTAAAAAACTGGGAAGTCGTTATGCTGTCAGACTGATTCAACAACCTCATGCTTCATTTTGCATGAAAAAAATTGCCAACCAAAGGAAAAAAGGCTCCCATAAGTATGGTGAAAAAATATGCAGGAACTTATTTTCATAGTCTAATGTTAGGTTGAAGATATATATATACAAAAATAGCAAAGAAAAATGGAAAGTAACTTTGAAAATAAAGCCAAAATAAATTTCCTGAAAGTAAGAACACAGGAGTTTATTAGTCAGTAAACTAAATGAAAATAAATAGTTTCTTAAATTAAAGAAACCCAGAACAACTGTCCATGAAATGAGTAGAATTGTAGGCTAAGACATTAATTATTCTTAATAGTGTAATTGAAATCTATTCCTATGTACATAAAGTAGTTTATCTTCTCTTTATAGTACCAGTCTTGGTGAAGTGAGGAACCCTTAGCATCAAATCCACTGTCTTTTATTCATTGTCTGGAAAAGTACAGTTGCATCTTTAATCTGTATTTTAGTATAGTCTCTAGATGAGTCCAAGACTTTGCTTTTATTATCTGAAAAACAGAAAAAGGTCTTTCCCTTATATTTCCTCTGTGAGAATTTCTAGAAGCTCCACCCTTGCAGCTTGAGAATAAATAAAGTGCTGGATGATTAGACCTCATGCTTGACAATACACTTCAGTAAACTCAGATATTTTTAATAGGGAGTTGGGAGGCAACAAATATCTTCTCTTCCACCAAAAGCGCCTAATGGAATGCCTCTTGCCTCATGTTCAATTACCAGTGTCAGAGTTTCATGCAGCCTCGATGTTTGACCCACCACAAATGGTGTGCATTTGTACAGCTACGTGCTTGTAGCAGGCCAAGGTAGCAGCTACCAGGCTTGGCCTGTGCTGTACAGGGAGCACATGGAGACAGACATGTCTCTTGTCAGCAGGGAGACCTGATGTCATTCTTCAGAGTTGCAGGGGATGCAATTGTTTGTGATGGCAATTGTTTACCTCATTGTCAGATAGAGTGTGGCATGTGAGAACCACACAAGTGGGAAGAATCTCTTTCAAACTTTTACTCAAGGTCTAGTGCTGGGAGTCTCTGGTTTCCGAATGAGGTGTGTCTTCAGCTGCTGTTTCTCTTGCTGCCGGGAGGGTCAGAGAAGATAAATGAAACAGAAGAACATTCCAAGCCCTTGATCAGGCTATGGTTTCTAGGTGGCTTTGATTCACAAACTGGTTATCTACCTTGTTTCTGTGGCTCCCAGAAGAGACAATGAAGATGAATAACATGGCAAAGTGCTTTAAAGCTTTCATTCAGGCTTTAATGTTGTTCCCATTCCGGTACAAGATTCCTCAACATTTGAGGAAAGGGAGAAAAGTGCATAGTGTGTCGAACTGTATATTAAAGAAGACATGAGGGTAAGATTTCTTATAAATGTTGGTTTTTTCCTATATGCAGAGACATGTTTGGATGTCATCAGCCTTCAAGGCTTGGTCCCAAAATGCTGTTATTTAGATTAATGGTTTAAGGATCTATCATCACTTCCTTTCCTGGACTAAAGAAGAAGGGAATTAGCTTAGAAAGGAGTGCTTTAGAGGTGAAGAACATTCAGCTCTGCTACAACCAGCTGGGGAAGGGATCAGGGGAGGCAGGCTGGGGTATAAGGAAAAAATCCTGCTGAGAGGTGCCAGTGGGAGCAGCATGTTCTTTTTTCTCATTCCTCGTATAAGATATCCAAGGTCACTGGAAACTCTAGAACTGGCTGTGAAGCTTCCTGGTATTTCAAGACCTTCAGAGTAATCAGTAGAGAACAGATAATGGCTGAGAATCAGACCACTGACTGTTTCAAGGAGAGAAGTATTTCTTCTTTCTTCATGCGTATATATTTGCAAGCAGACTTACACACGTGCACACACTGTGGTTTTACACCTGGATTGCTTCATCACAGATTTATTCTTCTATAAGACTTCTTACAAGTCTTATACTTGTACTTTTCAATGTTCCTTTACTTGCCAGCTTTAAACGAAGGCTTTAACATGGTGGCTGAGGCATGGGGACTAGATATTCTGCTTTAATTATCAGAGAAATATTTTCTGGGGATAATATCAGGGGACTTGACTTTCCTTCAGTGCAGCAATAGCCTAAGCGTCCCCCACTTCTGCCTGCTACCTTGCACTGCTCACTCACTTGTGTTAATATTACTTCTGATGGAATAACATGATGCCACTTGGCAAAAACAAACCAACAAAAGCATTGGAGAAGCAAGAATGCTGTTTTAGATTGGAATATACTTCAAGTCTACCTTGCAAATCACCTTGTAGCTGCAGGAACAGTTATAGTGGCACAGCTGAGAAGCCAACAAGGACTGCTCAGGATGGCTCCAATGGCCAAAAGAATCATGTTGCTGTGCTGAAGTAGATAAGTACACTCAAATTGTTTGACTTTGGCATCTTAGTTTACAAGCATTTATATGTCAATGATGGACTCAAAAGAAGACAAATGAATAGCCCGGAAGGAGGATTCCCCATTTTGGCAGCGGTAGTCACTGTACTAGTTCAAGATGTACGTGAAACTCACCCTTCAGTGTTAAAGGGCCGGTGAAAGCAATTTTTCTGCCAGGACAGGAATTATCTTTTTAATGCATTTGTAAAATACCTGACACAGGAAGGGTGGGGTCTTCCTCTGATAGAAATGGCATGAAGAATAGAGCACTTCAGAAAATCTCACGCTCAGCAAGAGGAGCTTAATCTCATTAAAGGGACATGAGGATGATAAATTGTGTAAGCTGATTAACATTTACACAGAGAACATTACTACTTGTATGAGGTTTTGAAAAAGGATGCCTATTTATAGTGTGAGGAAACTGAAAAAATTAGCTTCTATTAAAAAAACCCCAACAAACCAAACCCAAACCAGACAATAAAAGGTGTATGAAAAACCATGTTTACCGTATTGCAGAAGAGTTCTACAGTAATGCAAAACAGACCTCCCTCTTTGCCTTTACATACTGAATTTTTCTTTCTGGGTATTTCTCATTGATTGAGTGGTTTAATAGAATAGAAAACAAAAATATAAACAGTCAAATTACTTCAGACATACTTAATTGAAACTTAATGTTTCTGAAAGGCACTGGATTAGCAACATCAGAAATTGAATTATTCATGGGCAGAAAAAGAACTTTCTGTGCAGCACCGATGACATCTTTTCATCTAATCCTATGAACAGAACTCCACACAGAACAGCAGAAAATGTTTAGATGAGAAATAAAGTTTTTTACTTCTCTGATATAATAGCAGCTGGCACTTTTTATTTGGGGCTGGTAATAGTTACTTACTAGGATCTGAACTGAAATGACAAGCTTATTTTTTATTTGGTTCTAGAACATCCTTAGATCAACTCAAGTTCCTAAGGGCTCCTGTTACCGACTTATGGTGAGTTTCAGCTGGTAACCTACGGTATAAAGTACCTAGTTCCCATTACTAACTCCCTTAGCAGCTTGCAAACTAGTGTTTTGCCAAATTAGCATTTGCTTCTGATATCAAAAATTATCCACAGTTGGGATATTCCTGTAATTTTATAGATGAGATCGGATATAATCTCACAGAAATGTGTAATCATATAATCATCTTGGCTTAGTTTTTAACAGTACCTTCAAAGACTTTTTAATGGGCAGCACTTCTTCTTAAACGTAGTTGTGCACTTCAAAAAGGGGGAGTTAGGACATGGTCAGGCAAGCTCTGGCAAATACCACTTTTGCTTTTGCAGTTTGAGAAATTAATGCCCCCAGCTCTCTGTTCAGGCACTCTCCCTAAAAAGTTGTCATCCCTAAACCAGGTTTTGTGGGGAATTGCCTGAGACAAGAAAATCAGTTTCCTTTTGCTGACTTAGTAATGTGTGTAATAACCTTCAGAAGATCTGGTGCAGCTGCAGCCAAACCTGCCATTGTGGAAACAGAGAAATGTGAGGCTTATGTGCCTCATCTTGGCCACTGTGTACAGTGAGGCATCTGGAGAAAACCAATGAAATTATGACAAAGCAAAAGCCAAGGGGACTCTTGCCAGCTTGAGTGGATGTCATGTCTCTATTGGCTTTTGTATGACCACCCTTTTTGCCATAAAGATCTATGCCTATAGTCTGTATTTAATTTTTTTTTCCTACATGATTGTCTGGTAAAATAGCCTGTATTTCCCATCCTTTGGCTATTTCCACCAAGTAGAGGAGGTCCCTGTTGCTGTCACCTACATCTTTTGTAACTCCAATTGATAAATAAAATTAATCTCTGACAGTGTCTTACTTTGACCAATCCAAATGGCCAGAGTTGATGCCACCTTTATGATTGTGCTTCAAGGTTCTCATGAAAACATACAAGCAAGAAGGATCCAAATTTATGGACAGGGATAATTTACACATAAATGACCAGGCTTTTGTTCATAACAAATTTAAGCATACCACAAGATTTAGGCAAGGTAAAATAGTCTGTTAGGAGTAAGAACTGTCACACAGCTTATTGAAGCACACAAACAGTTTGGATAGGTAATTAAATTGTTTACCTTAATCGGGAAAAGCCTTGTGAGGCTTTGAGAACATCCTATAATGTAGTCAAGATATAAAATGTTTTCTAATGGGAGTGAAGCTTATAAGGAGAAAAATATTTCCTCTGTGAAAGGATATTTGTGAGAGGAATTTCAATTGAGAGCAATACAGTACCAAGTTCTCTAAGCATCCCTTTCTGTAGTGTTTTACCATGGGTGAAGGTAGTTCTAACAAAAAACCTGGAAAATTAATAGGAATATATGATCAATTCACTGAAATATGTAAGTGAAACCTGAAACATGCTTAGTGCTCATGCTTCAAGCTTGCCTGCTTTCAAATGTTCCATAGGGTCAAATTAAGTACTGTGGCTTGCTGTCAATGGCTGGCAGCAAACATATCGCTCAGTAGATCCAAATATGACATTTCAAATTGCTATTTAATCTATACAGAAAGGAGTGATTGTCACATCTTGGTATATTTAGCATGGGGAGATTGATAAAAGTTCACTCTGCTGCTTTCAGAAATAATAGAATGTTATTGAATCAAGAGAGGCTCATACAGGGTGTCTATTGCTGCTGTAAATTAGAATTACAACCCATATGGTGACAGGTCCATGGTGGAATGGTCTCTCTAATCTTACATTGTCTTTACTAAGCTGCCTTCCAGGAGAGGTATGCATATTATGAAATATTTCTGTTCCTCGCACTTAATGTATGAGTAAAGTACATGCTAGCGCTCTCTGGGAGGCTCTAGAATCCATAAAGATGTAAAATATATGTTAGACTGTAGTTTTATTAGACTTCCCAACACATGTGGAATAACAATTTATAAAACAGTAATATTTTTTTTTCTTTTCAATGTTGACATTTTAGTCTTTCTTTAAATTCCAAATTAAAAAAAAGGAAAATTAATGTCATGATAATTTCCCCTCTTTTTTTTGTAAGATTATATACTCTATGATATTGAATGTTCTGTCACAGTCTATATAAGTGCTTCTTGTCCCAAAATAATTTAGACCCTGTTGACCAATTTAATTCGAGGGGTTTTTTTGCAAGGGGTGGGTATTTCACAGATATTAAGTTGTATAAAGTTTATAAAAAGATTTTACCAAATAGAGCAGACAGATCATTGTGACAGAGAACTTATAAATCCCTCCATAGCAGGAAAGGCGCAGTATGAGCTCAAACCTTGGCAAACTAGACAGGATTCACATACAAGATCAATCTTGAGATTCAAATGCAAAGTAAATCTCATTTGTATCTGCTGTTCACAGAGCTACCTGTTGGTTGATCAGCCTTTGCTCTCCCTCTCCCCACTAAATGTCTCCCTTTCTGTGGTGCCTCAAATCAAATAGTCCAGTAACACATCTGGGCAAATCCAACGATTCACTGCTATGGAAAGGTGGAGTGTTACTCCTTCCTTGCCTCTCCTCTCCCCTCCCATACCCATGCTCCTGCTATCCTGTGGTGTTCCCTCCCATGTGCTGCGGGTTCAGCTCACCAATCCTAGAGAAAAAATCATTTGCTTCTCTGCAAAGGTGTTTTTTTCTGGGTTGCTGAGTGGAATTAGTTCAGTACATGTCTTGTGTGTGCCACGGCTCTCACAAGGGAGTGGTGAGTGTGTTTTAACAGCAGCAGGGTAGCAGCAATGCACTGCTAGATTGACTCCATTTGATTGTTGAATTTTATTTGAAGGCTACTCTGCTTCTTGCAGAGATTATGCGCACATGAGGTTTTGAATTTCTCCTAACTGATATTGTATCTTCAGGTTATTTGACTTGGTTTTCCTAGGAATGTCTGTTTCAACATGAGACATTGCAGCCGATAAAAAGCTGGCCACAGATAAGGTGTAGAAAACACAGACTTTGTCTAGAAAAGAGAGGATGCTGGAAATTCATGAGGTGAAAAATCATGCCACAACCCTTTACTACGTGCTTTGATGGAGAGGGTGATCTAGTGCATGTAGCTATACCAGAGAGGCAGCCAATGTCCCAATATCCACATCACTTGCCTGCAGGAAATCCCAGCACCCAAAGATGTCAGAGGGGGAAGGCGGCACAGTTGCCATTTGCTACTCACGGTCATGACTCTGGCAGGCAATTAGCCCTGGGCCTGTTCTGAGAGAGTGTTATTACCCTGGAGATGTGTCCATTTAGATTTTTGAAATGATCCTATTGTGGACAAAAAGCTGGGAATACTATTACTGGAAAGACATTTCTTAGAAATTGAAAGAAAAGAAAAGAATGATTTACACACACAATTAAATGTGAAGCAATCACAATTGTAAGGCATAATTATAAAGCCACCAAGTTCTAGCTAATATTTAAACTGATTACAACAGCTGAAAGTGATAATGATTCTTCTATGGCAAAACGAAATATTTCCAAAATAATATTTTATTATTGATAAAAATATTTCTGTGAAACACTTCAGGCATTGGCATATTAGACACTCAAGGATTATGCTGTGTATTTAGTTAAGGCTTGCCTTTGATGTGTATAAAATAATGATGGCAATCCTTTGCAGCCTCGAGCAAACTGGACTTTAAGGAATGGAGAGTTCATTACTGTTTTTAGCCTTTCTTAATGAGAGAGGTTCCCAGATCCCACATATGTGCAGGTATATGGGTCCATCCATCTCTTGCTCTCAGTTATGTTAATTGATTTCAACAAAAGACATCAGAAGGGTGATCACACAGAAATTAAGACCTTTTTATGAAAACAGACATGTATAAAAAGCACTTGCTAAATGCAAACATAGAAAATTAGTTCAGCTCATACTACATCCCTATTCAGAACTCATATATCCAAGAGAAACAGGCTTTATCCTTAGGTAATTAGAGGTCACACCTCTTTAGACACCAGAGAGTCCAACCATGATGCACAAATCTGTAGGAAACAAGGCTTCTGCTTTTCACATAATTAGTTGCTTTATTACTGTAAAGACACAAACCCAGATATTTTGCTATTTATGCAGCACCTTCTGCAATATTTGCATATTTCTGTGTGTTGGGAGTTAACCCTGGTATGCAGCTAAGCCAGAGCTAGTGCAGTCTACTGAGAATACTTTGTTTTCAATTTGGTAATGAAAATTCCTGTCATAGCCATTTTCATAGCTGAAGACTATGACTAAGTGAAGCAGCATCCAAACCAGCCACACCACACAGTAGGAACATATGAATGTGACTGCCCCATAAAAACATAATTTATACAGAACAAAGGAACCTTTACAGGCTACAAAGCATGATATAAAAATTGAAGCCACATCAGCTGCCTTTGGATTCCAGCACTGAAAATTGTCTAAACTGCACTTTGTAATTAAGCACCATTATCAAACCACTGTTAAAGAGGATACATTGAAGGTCAAAAGCAAAAACAGCAGCATGAAGCTCTTGAAAGCTGAATTTCCCTGCTAAGGAGCAGTGTGAATTGACCTGCATTGCTACGACCAAAATTATTGCCATATTCAGACTTGCTAATTTGACTCTGTTTTGGGTATCTCTGTGCTATACCATAATTTGTCACATAAACACTCTTGACTGAGTCATGATAAATAAATATAATTGAGCGGTACAGCGTATTTCAGGTATCAATTCAGTATCTTAACATTCCTGGATATACTGTGGATTAGAAAGGCTGGAACTGAAAACCAGCAGAGACTTCTGATCTCCAGCAAATCAAGAAATGCCAACATGTTGTGGTGCTCTGGACAAAAGAGATTATTACATTCTTTTTAATCTGTAAGGGTCCTCTTTTCACTGAAGTGAAATTTTCCTGCAGGAAGCTTATCAAAATTTCACATTGTGTAGAACCACTGATTTCTTTTTTACATTCAGAGAAGGAAGAACTGGATAAAAGGTCTGCTTTTTATTTGTTGTTCACAACTAGTTTCAGTTTAATGCATTTAAAACTTTCAAACTGCAGACTTACCAACACATGTATTTTGATGAAGTCTACTATAAAGAACATGTATTCAATTTAATATTACTTCAATTAAGCATTTGCATTTCCTTCATAACTTTTCATTTATAGTGCATTTATCGATGAACGTATTTCACTGTGGATAATCAAAGAAATTTAAAGCATTTTGTTGTAGTGAAATCAACACAAAATGTATTTAGCAGAAGTCAGGATTTATAGAACCGGACAGTATAGCAGAGCCAGGTTTATAAATATAACAAGTTTCATGTTGTGGAAACATTTCCTAGGACCTAAAGCTTGCCTGAAGACCCAGCCCCTCCTGACATCTGACAGAGTGTTCACTACTCATTTCTGCCCCATAAGAAAAAGTGGCAAGTCCTCTTAGTCAAGTGTCAAGTTCCCAAATTGCATTAATTTAGCTAATTCTAAAGAATCTTTATTGACACAGAAGAAAAAAATATCCCAGTGATTATAGCCACAGGCTATTTCTTCGATTTTCAGCAGTCACTTAAAGGCAGAATGGCTAAAAAATGTAGTAATCAGTCAGTAATATTTCCAGGGCCTGTTTTGTCATAGACAACAATATAAATTAGGCACTGGTGTTTTCAAAAATCTTGTCTGTATGTCTTTGGCCAAGTTCAAACTGCAGACCAGTTGCACTCCAGGGTTCTATGTCTTGTGTGCAGAGATTTTCTTCCTATGGAATCCAAGGCACAGGGTGGGGAGAGGGAGATGTCTCACTCAGAGGTTGCACTTGGGTACAGCTGACACACTGGGAAGCACTCTTGCAGCACTTGATGTAACTTCAAATATCTGCACAGTTTAATGCTTCCAAACAAAATGTTAAAGTATGTTAAAAAATCAAGCTCCTTATTGCTCTGGGACTTGTTTCCTCATCAGTAAGACAAAGAAAATAATGATTTTTTCACATGGCCATTATCAAGAAAAATACACAAACAACTTTGCAGAGCTCAGAAGCCATACAAACACCAACCAAGAAACATGTGACTCTGTCTGTGCAGGGACTGTATTACCAACAGGGGAAGAGAAGGTACTATTAGTCCTGCCATTAATGTAGCTTTGTGCAGAATGTAAGTCCCCATTTACAGGGCAGTAATATCCTTCTCTGGGATCTGAACAATAGGTAGAGTCTTCCTGTTCTGGTGTCACTTACAGGCTGCGTCTGACATCTTTTCCATTCCCAATGGCTATATCAATTCTCACCAACAACTGCATATAAACATTTCATTTTGGATTTTCATTTTTCCAAAATAACATCCAACTTACACCCAGTATGCACTATGGCTAAACTCCACTTTTCCCCTGAACTGTGGGAGTTATTTATAGTGATAAATGAGAGGATTTTTGAGAATACAGTCTCTATAGAAACTGGTGGTGGACTAGACCAAAGAGGTTTCTTAGAGGAAATTCCCTTCTCTTCTGTCTTTGTAGATGGTGCCAGAAAGAGCTTGAGCTCCCTGTTAGCTGGGAGGGCAGGATGCATTTGGCATATTTGGTATTATTAACTTCTCTTCCATGAGTCAAAATGTAAACATTC
Organism: Peucedramus taeniatus; assembly: GCA_013400575.1. Classification (NCBI taxonomy): domain Eukaryota; kingdom Metazoa; phylum Chordata; class Aves; order Passeriformes; family Fringillidae; genus Peucedramus; species Peucedramus taeniatus. The sequence goes on from WBNO01009269.1 coordinate 88,533, forward strand.
ACAATTGACAGTACTTACTTACATTAATTTTTTTTTAAATTGTATTTCAGCTGGTTCCATTTGTTCACATTACTTATATTCCAAAAACATAAGGGAAGTTCCAGCACATGCACACAAAATTGCACTAAGATGGTGCTAAGGTTGCTGACTCTCATGCCTAAATAACACAAAACCTAAAAGTACAAGAATCCTGAGTTAAGGCTCTTTTACAAACTTTAGACATAATTTCCTTTTTCATACATAATACTTCCTTCAGTGCTGGTGGAATCAATTTGTGGCTGGCTGTTCTGGCATTGGGACAATGATGTGGCAGCAGAATACAGCAAATCTGCGCAGACCCATTTCATTTTCACTTATACGTGTGGTATTACCATAAGACCAAAGCTTTTAAAAGCAAGTAGGGATTTTGAGCACTTAAAGCTGAGATGTCTGAAGTGCTTTCATTTTTGGAGATTGCTGCCAAAAGGAGAACTGTAAATCATTTTTAAAAATTGGAAAATCCTACATGGAGTAGGAATCCTGATAAGAGACGCAGTCTCAGGTATTGCCAGTCATGGTCAAATTGCTTGCTGTATAGAGGTTTTAACAACTTTCCAATGCCTAATAATTCACTTTTCTCAAGGCACCTCATAAAATACAAATCTTATAATAAATATCAGTCTTTCCCTGAAGGGAACTCCTGCTGTGAAAGATAATAATAGATTGCATTAGTATGTTTCCTGTAGCCAAAAGGGTTTGAACTACGGGTGCAACCATTAAAAGCCCCTCACCTACTGAGGTGCTATCAGTTTGGGATGCAGGTTCCATACTTTGAGACCTTGCCAGTGAATTGAGCTTGCTGCTGGGAAAGGAAGCAATAAATGTTTAGATGCTGATAGCAACATTCCTCACTATTTTAGAACAGGAAGTTAACAAGCAACTTGTAGCAAGGAGTGTCCTAGCAGTCATTCTGGATTTGGTTACTGCTTGGAACTTGCCCAGTTTAGCAAGGACAGTGCTGCAACANGGCACCATAAAACCTGATAGCAGAGCTATAAAAGACACACATTACTTTGGCATCTTGAGATGTTTTAAAACATATTTAACTGTATCTCTTAGTCTCAAATAGCACAAAGTTTTCAAGGCTTTCCTTATTAATAAAACCTCATTTATAGAATGGCAAAACCAAACCTGATTAACTAGATAACAATAAAAATTATATATATACTGAAAGTGTTCTGTTCACACAGAGTAACAACTTCCTTGATGAGTGGTCCATAGTGAAGTTATTTTCATTTCATATTTCACCTAAGATGATACAGCACTGCAGCTGAAGAGGTGGAACAAGTCGTATACCCCAGTCAGTCAGTGGCATCTACTCACTCTGGTTCCTTCATATCATACCTAACAAAAACACAGCTGCAAGGTAAGTCAGTTCAACTGACTGATCCAGTGGAAAACTAACTCTGAAAAAAAAAAAGGAATAGCTTCTCAGTAGGTCAGAAAACTGCATCAGGTCCCTCTGAGGCTGCATGGCTTAGATCTGGTAACAGTGGCTGAGGGAGACAAGGGCAAAGCAGGGCCATGTTTTCCACCAGCTGCCAGCAGTAGAATCCCCTACCTATAGCATGAAAACTCACCCTCAGACTAACTGGAGAGGATTGTGCAGTTTGGTGTAGGGACATCCTCCTCTGTGTGCACAAGTGAAAGCAGCGGACCACAAGGCAAACAGAACAGAGTGCCACCATGCCCTTACCTGTCACGCTGAAAGCAGGCTGTGACAGACTGCAGCCGACTGCTGAGAAGAGCTGGTCTCAGGCTGGCAGGCCTTAATTAAGTCAGCAGCAGGAAACGGCTACAACAAGGCCTAAACACCTGAGGGATTTAAAAATAGGCATTGTCACTTCACATTGTCTCAAGAAGCATATTTAAAATTAGGATGGAATTTAGAAAAGCAGCGTCAGGAGCCATCCTATCCCATCCTGTTCAGGAGCTGAGCAACTACGTTTTGCAGAAGTGCTGAAATACCTGTCATGTGTAGTTCCATTCATCATAGATCTTTTCAGCAGTTTGGCTTATATGTGAAAAAGAAACCTGTACTGATGTCCACCCTTGACAAAAACATGAGGAAGCCATTTCACCTATGTCATCACTGGTTGGCTACTTGTCCTAGATAGTCATTAGAGGCCACACCAAGAAATAACTCGTGTCATTCTTTTTCCTTACTTTGCACATCTGCATTAGATGAAATAGATTGTGTTCTGCAAGACACTTACTTTTTCCTTTTGACAGTAAAGGGAACTTAGGATGATTGGCTCAAGTGCAGGTGTCAGTTTCTGACAGCAGAAGTTAAGTGAGATCCATCTCATCGGAGGAGCTGTCACATTGTGTCCAGCTGTAGATGATGACATAACCTGGTACTATGATCCAAATATTCAGGAGTTAAATGTAGTGTGACTCAGAATTGTCTTGGTTATGCTACTTCTGTCACCCTATTTCCTTAGAGGCCTTCCCTACCTCGTTAACCTCATATCAATCTCAATGTGTCAAGACAAAGCTACAGGAAATTCATATCTGCCTTAATTCAGCACTGTAAAGGAAGAGATGGACTAGATTTTCTGGATTTCAGTAACAAAGTTTTGGTAATAAAGGACCAGAGCAATTAATTTCAGTAACCTTTCTGCAACTGCCTTATATGTTGCTTTGTTCAATTTAGTTCTAGAAGTTTGAAGAAGCTGAATGGCTGCTGTTTTCTTTGGCATCTTGGTGAATCTCATCATCGGGGAAATGTTACCCTAATACTTACATGGAATGGCCTCCCACTTAGTTTAAATCAGCACATTCCTGTTACAGCTTCCTTTACAGCAGTAAACAATCTTCACCTTTCTTGGTACTTAGATTCTCCAAAGATTTTATGCCATTACTGTATGATGCTTGGTACTTGGTGATTTAGGGGTATCTGTGTGGATCTCTTTGCAAGACAAGCCAACATGCCACAAAAGTACTACTTTGAAAAATCCTCCCTAAAAAAATTGACTCGAAATCTCTTTTTAATTTGCAATCATAGATGCTTTGACCTATGCAGAATTTATGAGTAACTCCTGGGGCTTTTACAATTAGTCTGGGTTTAGAATCCTTTCTTCATACCTGCTATGGCAAAAGGAGAACAGCTCAGGCGCTGCTTCGGATTTGCCCTGTGCTGAGCCTTCAACATTCTTCTTCATTTTTCAAGTATATACAAGATGCAGTCTAGCTGTCTTAACTTTTTTTTAAAGCAGTATGAAAAAATACAGAAGACAAACCCAACTGATAAATCAATGGAAACAAAAAAAGGGCTCAAATACACAAGAGACTTGCTTCATCTTGACAAGCAGAAGCTGTGCATCAGCTGAGCACTCAATATCCAAAGTCTTAAACCATAATAAATGCAATAGAAAAAGCAGTGGCTGGGGCTCTGAATCTGAGGTCTTGACAACTGGCAGTATATTTGGTATTTGTCTTAAAACCTCTGCCACTGGTTTAAATTCAGTATATAGTTTAGATAACATGTAAGTGAAGTGAATTGATTTTAATGTTATAGAAAAATACTTGAATATATTGCAAAATAACTCCAAAGCTCAGAAACTGGAAGAAAAATCTCCACTTTTCCTCCACCTGTCTTTCAATCTCACAAATTTTGCATCACTTTCTTGATTTTGTGTGACCCAGTTTGAAATCTCTGAATGGCTGGAGTTATCCATATGGCAGTAAGTGAGGCTATTTTATCATAAATTAAATAATGTCCATTTTAATGAAAACAATACTTTCAAAGTAGCTTAACTGCACCCTCTTACAACAGCTCTGGTATGAAACTTGACACTGCAATGACAGCAAACCCATGAGTTTTTCTCTGATGTCTATTAAAAGAATTTTTTCTCCAAATTTTAATGGACATTATAATGTCCAGACAGGACAGGCCTGAATGCACACATGTCTAGTGAGGTTGTCCAACATTTCCCATTGTGAGACTCTGTTTCCAATTATTTGTAACTTTGCCAAAGTTTAATTATTTGCACTGAAATTTTCCACACTGAGTAGCTGCACAAGGCTGAATTTGACAAACAACTCGGTCATTTCTGAGATAAAGACTAAGGGAAGATATAGGTTTATTTTGTAAAAAACACAACAGCATTTTGGTGAACCTTTTTGGGGCTCCTACCACTTGTAGAGTGGCTTAAAGTTGGGTGAAGGTTTGCCTTTGTGTCAAAGATATACTTCTCTCCATCTCTTAATAGAATTTGTTAAGTTTGGCTAAGTTCTAATCCTTTGGGGGAAAGGAGAAAAGAAAAAAGGCAGTTCACACATGCTCAGTACAAAAGTCTCAGGTGTCGGCAGTTGCATTTCTCAAAGATTCTGTAATTATATAACATGTTCCAGACTGGGGCTGAGCAGGATTTTCCTTGCAAGTACAGCTCTATGTCATACTGGGCCACAGTCCAAATGGGAGCGCAGAAGCTCTATTACTTCCACCTACTCCAAACAGGAAGTGAGAAGGAGGAAGCTGCACTATTTAAAAGCAGAGCTTGCAAAAAGCTTATCTGCCTGGAGATGAGGAGCAGACAGGAACCAGGACACCAGAACACAGAGACAGAGTGAAAAAGGAGGGAACTGAGACATTTATGGTGATAGAGACAGTAAGCTGCACATGGAAATGAAGACAAGATTCAGAGCCAGCAAGAATGAAAAATGTTAAGAAGATAAAAAAAGTTGCTAAAACATTGGCATGACTGAAGGATCCACTGGGTGAAGGATTGATGCTGGGCAATCTACAGAGAAATTTATGGTTGAGAAGGAAAGCAGTCAGGAGAGACAGAATAGATTAAAAGTTAGAAAGTAAGGAGTGGTAGGAACCAAATGTGCTGAGAAATGGAAATGGAGCTGGAACGAGGACTGAGGTTAATGAGAAAATAAGACTCAGGCAGTGACTGGTAAAGGCAGAAATGGTTATGCTTTGAAGGAATAAATCCAAGCATCTGTGTCTTGTGGATGAGTTTTCAATCTGGACCTTGTAGTGGAGCCCAAGAACCTTGACTTCAACAATTCAGTCATTGTTCAAAATTAGGTTAGAAACTGTACTTTTTTTTTTTTTTTTCATCCAGATAGGACAGAAAATATTCCTAGTTATTCTGTTTAAATGTCAGGAGATTATGTCAGGAGATTATGCAGGGCATCTGCACATCTCCCACATTTTCCTAACCCATCGATAAAATCCGCACATTTAGGCATGACAGCTGGAAAATGTGGGAGATTTTTTTTCTAGCATGAAACAAAAAAACAAAAACAAACAAAAAAAAAATTATCTAGATATGTAAAAGCAACAAAAAATTTAAAATTCCAAAGCAAGAATTTACAATTTAGGAAATGGAAAAACTAAAGCTGTACAGTCATGGAGACTGTATGTTTGCTCTTTTGTGTTTAGGTGGACACAATTGCACAATCACTTAACAGTCCAATTTATTTTACCATCGCACTCTACACCTTCTTCCTTAAAATCTCTGTGTAGTTCTTAGCAAGTCATCTCCACCAAAAGCTTTTCATAGGTGGTGCCTCTTTTACTGGGTGCCTCACTCACCTGGCTTACAATGATCTGGCTTACAGAAGTGTTGCGCACTTGAGGAGTCAACTTGACAAATTACAACTTGAATAAATAAACTGCTATGTTATGGCTGAAGATCATGCACCTTGAAGAGAACACCCTAAACTACAGAACAGTTTTAACCTCACGTCTGCAGAAATCAGGAGTAGCAATGTCACTTTAACTCCTAGGAATGTACCATAATATTATAAATACTCATATTTGTGAGGATTCAGACAGTACAGTGACAAGAACTACTGGAACAATCAGGAGGAGATTAATCATTCTGTTGTTACATGAGATTTTAATACTGTGAAATAAACAAGACAAAGAGTCTCATACTGAACAAGGACAAGAAAACAAAAAAAAAAAAAACAAAACAAAAAAAAAAAAAAAAAAGCCCAGATATATTCTTAAAAATACCTGCCTGAGTGCAGACTGCTGCTTGGATCTTGAAGACAAAAGCCCTATATGAATATGTGACTAAAGGGAGATGAGTAAAGTTTGCATACAACCTGACTCCTGGCATTTCCTACATTTTGATTACTTGACTTTGAAGCTTTAATATCGTTCTGAAAGTCTGTAATTCAATAAGTCTTATATAAACATATGCAGCCTTAGGAATCCTGCGTATTATAATCACCAGGATCACCAAAACCCCAAGATGGCATTATAGTTTTGTTTTACAAAGCTGTGTGAAAACAAACATACTTTTTTCCTGAAATGCTGTATGTAGTTAAAATGCTTCAAAACCTTTCTCTACCCTCCTTTCTGTTTTCACCTCTCTCCTTCATTTTCTACAAATGCCTTCTTCAAAAACTGCAGGACTAGCTCTGGTTCAAACAGCTGCAGAAACAGCTTGGCTTCAGGCATTTACCACAGCAGATTTGCTTAATCAAACAACCATCAGAGCAGCTTTGTTCCAAGCAGTTGCCAAAAGCCTGTCATGCTACAACTTCAAAAAGCTGCTCCAGCAGCTTTGCTGTTCACCAGAGATGCTCATCATGCATGGAGGTGACATCATACATTTCTAAGTAGGAAATCCACTGATATTAATGTTCAGTATATTGGTACAGTTCTATCCATCTAATTAAGGTGTTTGTAGTAATGAATGCATTACTTAAGAGTCCATCACCACTTTAACTAGTTTATATCCTTCACAAAAGAGGTGTTACTTCGTCCTAGATACTTTCTGTGGTTGGCCTCTGTCCAAATATGAGTTATTTCAGAGTCTGAAGCAAACTCTTCCAGCAACTTTAAACACAAACCCATCAGAATCAAAGACTAGGAAGCCTGCTATATGGTCATTACATTCCGGTCATCACCAACCACATTTTTGCGGTTCCGATAGATTTTTTTTTGCTTCACTTGTATTAAAGCCTTAAGTGAAAGTGACTCTGATTTCCTGAGGCAAACCTACTCCAGAGGGTGAGTACCGCTACCTTCAGCAAGTTTGTCTTGTCTCCATGGACTGGTAGAACAATGAACACTTCTCTGTAAAACACTTCTCTCTAGAAGTCTTCTCTCTTTTACGGGACACAACAACAGTTCTTTGACTCTAAGCTCACTGAATGTGTTGTTTTTTGCTTTGCAGTTATTGTCACTGTTGTTCTCACTTGTCTTGAGTGGTTGACTCCTTTCTTGAAGAGCAATGCCCGGAGCGGGACACTGTAGTCCATCTGAGACCTTGACAGCTGTGAGAAGAGTGGGGGGGTTGCCCTCTGTGATTTGTATGCTGTGGTCTTCTTAAAAGGACTCTGCACATAGTTGGAGCCAGAAAGGATAAGTACTGTATCCTAAATGTCACAGGTGCTGAAATCTCACTTGGGAATACTCAGCAAGTATGCAGCAATATATTGTCAGCTAACAAGACTGAATTTTGAACATAGAAAAAGTTTTGATAAGTAGAAATATTTGTAGCTTTAAAAAAAATGTACGCAACAATTTCTCTTAGTGGCATAACTATCTGAGAAATGAAGCACTGATCTGTTCTTGTAAACCTACATATTTTGGAAGTTTAGAAATAACAGCTAAACCATAGCAGCTAAAACTCCAGGTTTAATTCAAAGAGATCTGTGTTAACTTTGCTAAAATGCTCATTATTTCTCAATTTTCTGTCATGCTTTTTGCAAATTATATACATTAGATGCCCTAGCTTTCATGGCAGGTGTCATGTTCGGGCATATCTGTCATGCTGGACATTTTATGTCATGCTGGGCATTTTCTGTCATGCTTCTTTCCTCTAGACAGTCTTTATTGGGTATTCTTAGCTGTGTCTACTCATGCTTTGAGGATAGTCTAGAATAGGATACAGTATTACTGTTTACTTATTATATTCATTGGGAGATGCAATTTTATGTTTATAAGATTGGTAAACTATCTCTTGAAAGCAGTGATGCTTTTTCTAATGGTCATTCAATGACAGCAAGTTACCAAATTTCTTTAGGTGGTAACACTTCTTGAGTGCAAAATACCATCCAAAAATGGATAACACTTCTGCTCATTTCAAACTTTCCTTATGCTTGCTCCTTCCTTTCATTATTCCTTCTTTCCTTAAAATACAGTTTTGGCAAAAAATTCTCTTCAAGCCTCTATTTTTCACTTAACGTATGGATGACCACATTTCTATGTGTTTTGTGCTCCACTTGGGAACTTTAATCATTTTGGAATGAGATATGATAGAACCATGGAATCATCAAGATTGGAAGAGACTCTCAAGGTCGTCCAGTCCAGCTGAGCACCCAGTACTGTCACTGTAACCCCTAAACAAACTCACCTAGCTCCACATCCAGACACTTCTTAAACACTTCCAGGGGTGGTGACCTCCTGAGCAACATGGGTTGACCACCCTAACAGTGAAAAGTTGTTTTCTAATAGCTAATCTGAATCTTCCCTATCTTAAATAGCTTAAGACCATTTCCTCTGGTCCTCTCACTGCAGGCACAGCAGAAGAGACTGGTCCCCCCTTCATTAGAACCTCCTTTCAGGCATTTCCAGAGAGTGATGAGGTCCCCCTTGAGCCTCCTCTTCTCCAGGCTAAACACTCCCAGCTCCCTCAGCAGCTCCTCACAGGACACTTTTTCTAGACCCTTCATGACCCTTGTTGCTCTTCTCTGGACAATGTAAGGTGTTGGTTTAGTATTATTATAGTTAAGTGCTGCATGTTAGAACTGAAATGCAAGTGTATTTCTCACTTGTTGCTAAGTATTTGTAGCATTATAAAATTGTAGCATTAGATTTTTGCTGGTCTCTAATTACTGTGGTCTTTTACAAGTAATAAAAGAATAAATAGTAAGATTTAAATAAGATCTTACAGTGAATCATGTTGATGGTGGAAAATATTAAAACTGCATCTTATTATAATTTATGTACTACTGTAGTGATCAGGATTCTGCTGTGCAAGAATTGTGCAAACACAAAAATAACACAACCTTATTCTGAAAAATAATAGCATAACTGGATACACTCTTTTTTCTTCTTTCTATCATTATTTCCGTTTTGACAGAGGAGGAAGTCACACCATGAAAGCAAGTTACTTGCAGATCAGAGAAATGTGCAAGAGACAGATTTTGAATCCTGAAAAACTTAGTCAAGTCCAGCTCTTTAACTGCAATTCACATGCACAATGTACAGCAACAGCAAAACAAGATTTAAAAACCTCAGACCTTCCATTTTAATAATTCTATAATTGCCCTATCAAATACCATCCCTAAACTAAAATGAAAAATAAAGAGCAAAGACAGAGTAAGAGTACAATAGAATATATTCCAATTATACTAAAGTCCTACCAGTCCACCCTGGCCTGGGAAAACAGAACAACGAGTTATAAACCAAGCTTTAGGCCAATGGAAAAATTAATCTTTCTATGGTATTACATCTGCAGGAATCACCATGACTGTGTGTGTCTGGTAAGCTTCATATCAGATGTGCTGATGAATTTGAATAGAAATAAATCAAATGGAGTTTAACTGAGAAATAATTATGATAATTGGATTGCATGGCAACAGACTGGGATCTGAAACTTGATAAAGCATATTGAAGTACAGCTACTACAGAACAATCAGTGGCTAGAATTCTGCCCAATCTGCAGTTCATGGTTCATGGGCTCTAGCCCATGTTGTTAGCCAAAGTCAGTGTTTTGATCTTCTGCAGTTTTTCCACACCAACTGATTCCCAGGAGATGTACTCCTTGCCAAAATACCACATCTGTGGAGTTCAGCCTGTTATGAAAGGACTGTGTCAAGTTGACATCTGAGAATACTGAAAAATCATGGTTATCTTCTGGGTAAAGTACCTTCTTTTGACAAGCTGCCTTTTTCCTGTCTTTTGGTCTCTAAAATTTGAAAATTACTGTTAGGTAGGAAAACTACACTCAGGTAATATGTTTTCAGGCTTGTTCCTGAGAAAAACTGAAGTCTGATGCCTTTTCTCACAGTATGGCTCTTCCTTTAAGGAGACAGTGTCTGATTCCAAAATCCCAGCAATGTATCTCTCCCAAAGGAAAAGGTAATCTAAAGATTTATCCCTTTCTCTGAGTCCATTCATGTTGTCTCCAGCCCTCTGAGCCAGCCACCACCTGCTGTGGTTGGAAAGGACCAGCAGCAGGGTCTCTGATTGGTATGCTAATTGCACAGCAGAGCCACACTAGCTTAGAGCAACTCAGGATGTCTGTAAGCTGGATGCAGGTCTCAAAGGGCCGTCAGCTGAGGACTACAGGGGACCAGTAAGCACTGGACAGAGGGGGAAGATGATGGGAATGTGTCTGTCTTACAAGCAAACACCTCTCACAGCAAAATTACTGTCTTACTCAGAAGTGGATTTTCAGGCACTGAGGGACAGAAACAAGAAAATTAATGTAAATAAATGGCCCAAAGGTTCTGTTCCCTCTCAGTTTTATTTTTCCCATTTAACACTGTCTACTTCAAATGCATATGACACTATTATATCATCTATGGGTTTTTTAAGGAGTGTGGATACTATGAGCTAGATCCCTGAGGGACAGTCAGCCTCACATGATATGTTTTAGAATCTGACTTTCAAGTGTCATATACTAGCCCTGAGTTAGATGCCTACAATACCCAAGGACCCAGAGCATTCTGAGCAGAAAGCCAACAAGGTCAACAAAAAATAGTAAGTGTATGGAGACCAATGTCTCTGAAGGATTTAAATACTTAATCCCAGCCTACAGCAAGAAACTTCCTTCTCTTGGTATTTACTAACTACCTTGAATCATGGTTGGGTTCACACAAAGAGGGGCCTAGCCAGGATCTCCATTTTATCCAATAGCTCAGTGGTTAGTTTGAGGACAGATAAAGAGCCATAATTCCTCTTGTTGAAGCTGCTTTACTTCACTGAGAATAATTAAATATTCATTAGGCAAAAGAGAGAGCAATATTTTATTGCCTAACATTTGAGGCACTCAGCTACAAGAAAGAGGCCTCGGTGCCTGCGTCGATGAGACTTTAAGTATCCCATATTAAGTAATCATGAGGGCAGGGACTGGGATTCAGTCCTCTCTTTACTTAGGTGGGAGAGCTAACCACTGAGCAGTATTATAACACTAGGTTTTATATTCCTTTGGTTTCTCCCTTGCACTTTCTCTTTTTTAGCAAATATTTTGCTACTATGCCCATTAGAAAAGTACAGTAAAAATGGATGTTGAATGCCCTTGTTCTGGAAAGCAGACTACGCCTAAAGTTAAAAGGATCTTGAAAGGTTTGAAATACCTTTTAAAAAGACAGAGGCATGAACAAAAGAGATGGTGTCTTCCATGTCTCTGTTCAACTCTTTAGCTGATAAGTAAAAAGACAGGAAGAGTGATGGCAGATCCCTGGCCATGTTTCCTTTTTTTGGCCCATCCAATATGTGTGTACTCAGAGTGTTTTCTGGATTGGATTTTGAATGCAAGCTAAGGGATGGAGTATCTTTTTTGAGAAATGCAATGCTCAGAAATCAACCCTCCCAGTTTCATTAATTTTGCCAGTTAGCAAATATCATCTACTAAAACCCATGGACTTAGAGATTTTATATGCCTCCAGGCAAAGAAGGATCCAAGTGAGGACTTTGAGTGCCTATATTTGGGATTCAAACACTTAAAAATTCCTGGGTATCCACTATATACACAATATACACACATAAATGTCTAGTAGGTACACTTTTGCTTGCTTGAGTTCAGTATATTTTCTTTGCTTGACTTTAATATACTTTATCTTTTAAAGCTATCTGTTTGTGTCAGATAATTTCTGGGAGCCAAAGATCAAATAGCTTTTTTTAATTCAGTGACTAGGTAAAAAAATAGCTTGAGGAAAATGATAGGTTGTCCTTCTTAGTACTTGGAGTGTTGACTTAGTAATATGATTTCACTTGTTATTATTTTGACAATCCTTGCTAAGTTTCAGTAGCATGTGTATATCACCTTCTGTAATGGTCTCCCAGCCTAAAAATTTTGAGTTGCTGTGATAATGTATTTCATAAAGGAAGAGACATTTTCAGCTTGAATAGGGTGATTGTACGAGGTTGGAAGCACTGTAGAAAATCAGTGCACTTCTAATTTCATCAGAGCTATTTTCATTGGGCTTTAAAAAAGAAAATGGATGCTTTATTTTAAGGATGAGCTAGCACACATCTAGCAAGTCCATACACTAACTCTGTTTTGATTAGAAATAGATTTGGGCAGTGCATTGGACTATCATTCAACTGTCCTTGTGTTTGCACCAGTCAGCTCAGCTCTTGTACAAAGAACCCATCATCTAAGTGAGAAAACAGGACATCGGGGAAATTCACAGATACAGAATAAGCTGATATAACTGGTTTTATGTGAATATAAGGATCTGCCTACATGGTTAAGTGGAGTGGAACCAAAATAACAAAATGGCTCACATATTATACTCACAGTTATGGTAGCTCAGATCTTCACGAATGCTATAATTTTAGAACAACAGTTCTCAATTTTGAAATAACTTAGATTTTAAAAGTACATTTTTTAGAAAGAGGACAATCTTTTTCTGAATAAAAGCACTCACAGTTCAAGTCCAGCATTTAAACAAGGCCAAATAAGTTTCTCATATATTTGGCATTAGCTGTTTATATGAATTTAAACAGACACATTGAGTACAGTAATCAAAAAAGGCTGCTCCTGAAAGCTCTTCAGCAGCCCTCTGCCTCTGGACTGACAGTGTCTGTACTCTAAGGTCTAAAGTGGTCCTCTCACTGGAATGTTTGAAAAGTGAAATGGACTGAAGAAGAAAGTTCAGATAACACTAAAATATCACTGATAGTAAAATAGGAAGATGCAAGCAGGTCTTTAATAGCAGAATATGATCTATTGATTGGTAAGCCAAAAACCCCAAAATATTTGAGCCATTTTTCATTTTTGTTATGAAATAGAAACTTTAAAAATATCTGTGTTTTAAAACCACTTTATTTCTGCTTGCTGTGTACTTAGAGATTTCAAATAAATCTTTATTGGTTTTGAAAAATTTCTTGGGTGGCTGAGATGAAATGGGTGTGGACTTTGGCCATTAATCATAGGGTTCAATTTTTCACCAGAGCATCTTTTCATACAAGTATTTGAGCTGAATAAGCATGTGAAGAAAAAGGAATTTGAAGCTGACTAAAATTATTTCCTCTTTCAATGAAGTGTATTTCTCTTGCCCAGTTGCTCATACTACAAAATGAATCACCATTTTTAGGGCAATTGAGATCAGACTCCTTTAAATATGCAAAAAAAGTTCTCCTTTAAATATGAAAAAAAAAAAAAGTCCCAAATATTCTCCTGTAAAATGTCTCTTTCGAGGGGGGAAGGAAATCCTCATCCTATATATGCCACAGAGCAGGAACAGAGAGATACAACCTGGGTTCACTAAACTCAGCAAACACTGCCTTGCCTGAGCTTGCATCTGCAGCCGTATCAAGTTACTCTCAGGAAAATGCCTTCTTAACTTTAAGGATGTGCATATTTTCTACTGTCTGCTGCAGAACTTGAGTATACGTTAATGAGCTTCTTTGCACAGGGATGATTTCCTGAAATGGGACCAAAATCTGTTATCAGGTGTTACAAGTTCCATAAGTTCCAGCTCTGTGCAACCTTGAAAATGTTGCAAGAGGCACTTGTGACAATCCCCAGGCTGCTTCTTCTTTATTAATCAAACAGACCCTACAGCTCAGAAAAGTGAGGAGACTCTACAGCTGGAGGAACTACCTTCCAGGGGCAGGGGGAAGAGACTGAATGCTTTAGATAATTCAAGGAATGACAGCAACTCTTGTAAAAATGGTGTGTGTGGTTAACCCAATGCTGTTTGTCAAATTCCAGCACAGTCAAGTACAAGCGTTACAGCATAGTCAAGGCTCAACCAATAATTTTCAACCTGTCCTTGGGCTTAGATGCACTTGTCTCATCTTTTATAAGTGGGGACAATCCTACTTAGAGCAGTGAATGTTTTTATTAATTGAGAACCAAGTGCTTTTGTAGCAAACTGTGTTAGGAATATCTCCAAAGAAACAACGGGTTTGGTTCCTATTTGCACAGCATATCTTAGAGCTGAGTCTGCTTGGTGACTGATAATGTTTATCACAACTATCAGCTCTAGGGAGGGATAGGGACATCCTTCCTGCTCCATTTAGCAGCTCAAGAAAATGATGATGTCCCTGGGCTGTTTTGCCAGCCATAGTGAGAACCATGGGCACAGGTTCACTACTTCATAAGGAACTTTATTCACATACCTGCTGAAAATCCTGCTTGGTGGAAAGTCAGAATGACCATACAATGTTTAGTGCAATGAATAAATAAAGATTCCGCAATAATCTGCAGGCTCTGCCTGGAGACACAGAAAGGAGGAGGCCCTAGGTACTACTCTCCCTTTCCTATCAAATGGTGGAACAACTCTATAGAGGCACCTGCATGGGCTGTGCAAGCAAAGGTACAATTTGCTGATGTATGAGGGAGCTGTGTTACCAAGTTAGGACTTCACCTGACAAAGTATTTTATCACAAAGAAATTCCCTACATGGACCCTGGTATATAAAAGAGCATGTAGAAATATCACTGAACTTACACGGTTGCTTCCATGTCAAGCATATACTTATTGAATTGTGCTTATTTTCACCTAGAAATATTTACCTTGGTGCATTTTAGAACCGTACATAGACAAGCTCTAAACACAACACCAACATACACTAATAAGCTGTATTTGTTTTGGGTTTTTTTGGAAGCTGTTGGTGTTTGCTAGCTCAAAATTTTCTCTTCTTTTAGTAGATGTTGAGGTAATTCTTTTTACTGCCATGTTAATTTCCATTTTGTGGCACTGAAAGTTGTGGTTCATAGTAATGTTTTGAAACTTTCATATAGATTTTCAGATATACCTAGGCCTAGGGGGAAACTCAGGAAGTGGCATGTTTTAAAGACCTTCTCACCCCAGGATTGCAACACTTTGTGATAATTCAGGTTTTTAGAAACTGATATAAACCCAAAACAAATAGACTTGAATGTGTCTAATTTAGTAGAGAACTAAGTATCTTTAGTGCTGCCAGCTGAGAGACTCAAGTATAAAAGTGACATGAGACTGGAGGCCCCAAGCCAGTGGAAGCTGAAAAGCTTTGCAGATGTAATGTGGTCATTCTCTGTTGATGTTGGTGGACACACTGCTATCACAACACTGCTCCCACAGCTGTCATTGGAGTGATGCTGGCAAAGCCTTTGCTGGGAGACATCTGCCTTGCTCTCCTAACTGGAGTTTAAATGCTATGATGACAGCTGCACAGAAAGTGAAGAAAAAGGGAAGACAATAGAAATCTCAAAGAAATATTGAAGATATAAATGGAAGCAACTATGGCAACTACTGTCAAGATTCAGACCAGAATTTCAGAGGAGTTAGGAAATGCAGTTACAGAGATGCCATTTTTTATTTCAGTAACAGTTCTGTAAACCTGGGATTAGGTTAAGTGACTCTGTATTTATACCAATGCAATTAGAATCTGCCTTGGATCTCTCAAGCAAATCCAATTCACCTTCCTGGTCTATTTATGCTTCCACTGCTCTTCACAGCAGCATGCCATGATCACACAACATACACATGACATTTTATGTCAATGCTACAGAAGAAGTTGACCAGTTTTTATGTCGAGAGAAGAAAGGTTGCTTTCAGCGTACTTTGATGTCAGTGCACCATTTTTCATTGAAAATATAGCAATGATGCATCAATTTTTATCTTTAAGAAACATCCACTGTTCTGGTAGCTTAGAAAAAAGCTATTATGACATACAAAAAATGGTATTTTTGTTGAAAACATTAGGTCTATTTTTTTCCCATTGTTCCACATGTTAAGCCTTACTTTCATGTAACTTAGTCCCAGTGGAAAAGATGTTGTAACTGATATCTCTTTGTTCTAAAGACTTGGAACAGAAAAAATACTTTAAGAGCCCATACATAAGCTAGATGAACTCAGAGAATTACCAACCATTTTCTAGACTGCCAAAATCATGAACAGACTGAAGCATTGCTCAAATATGACAACTGACAGCACCTCACATGCCAAAATGAACAACCACCCTCCACACACACACTTTTCAGGTGCACGAGATGAAGTTGCAGCCCAAAGCTCAGCTCTCTGCTGCAAGTGAATCGAGATCTAATGCAACAAAAGCTCACCTCTCCCCCCTGCCCTTACAGCTCAGCTATTAAAGTATCTGTGCACGAGGGCATTCTTCCCTCTGTGCTTGCTGCAGACTGGATGGTGCTGGAAAAGTGGACTTTTGAGGGACACAACTTGAATTTGCATGACTTAGAACAGATGGAGGATAAGAACAGCCTGCTGTGCATGCGACATTACCTTACCTAACAGTATGTGGCAACATGCCAAATGTGTGGGTGTCCTGGCCCTCAAATATAGGAGAATGATTGCTACCTTTACAGGCATAATACCTTGCTGTACTTTCGTGTAAGGAAGGCATTTGGTTTGCTTCCTTTTTTGGGGCTGGGGCTTGGAAATATACATGATGGTACATGTGCCATGAAAAAAACAGTCACACTTGTTCACAAAAAACTATTTTTTCTAGGATGCCATAGTAGCTGTAGCTTAATACCTGCACAAAGCAAGTATTAAGCTACAGCTACTATGTAGCTTAATTTCATCACAAAGTGGACACATGTGAAAGCATGCAAAAACACAGGGGAGACAATGAGAGAGTTTGCACAGACTTCCCTTGTGGGAAACCAGGAAATCCCTCTTGCTGCCTTGGATGGGCTGAGACCCTGGCAGGGGGCTCTGAGAGCTTGGAATGGAGCCAAAGATCCCTCTGCTTTCGATCTTGAGCCATGGAAACAGTTACCAACTTTATATGAGGAATTAAAAACCAGGGAAAGTAGAATAAAATAAGTAGCTTATTATTAAGTAGAAAAACAGAATGTTAGGATTCATATAAGAAGTGTATAGGGGGGTCAAGATGGAGGAATCTGGGTGTGTACTGCCCTCCTTCCTTCTTCTTCATCGTCTCCATTTTCTTGGTGATGTTGGCACTTGGGGATTGGTTTAAGGTAGAATTTCACAGTCTAACATAGGTGATAGGCATTGGAAATTAACTGTAAATAATGTTTACGTAGTTTATACTATAAAAAGACAACACAGACCTGGGGCAGGCAGTGTGCCTTGGACTGACCTGCTGAACACATCTCGGCTGGTCAGGGAGAACATGTTACAGATAAGAAATAATAAACAACCTTGAGAACGAAGGCAAAGCAGCTCTGACTCTTTCTTCTACCATCTGGATGTGAAAAGGACTCTCGAGAAATTCCCAGGCAAGGGGAATCCCGAGATTCCCTGTGTTAAAAAAAGAATGTCGTTTCCTGCAACAAAGTAACAAATAAATAAATAAATAAAATAGTGAAATAAAATAATAGAACTGTCATAAATCATAATCTCAGTACCAAATTAGGCAATAGTCAGTTCTTACGGTTATCCCATTTTGTAGGCAAACATCTGTTAATATTTTTTTTTCTGTTTTTGAGCATCCACATCTTCCTACTGAGATCTGGCTTGGATTATTTCCAGAAGCTCCTTTACAGTTTCTGTTCCTGAAACACCGTGATTTTGTTGTGGTGTTGTTCCTCTGTTTCTTGAGAGTACAGAGGGCCATGCTTGTGTTTCTAGCCCAGTTTCTCTCCTCACATCCAGGAGTTCACTCTGAAGAGCTGTAATAAACAAACTCAAGTGAAAGAAGAACAGGATCCTGTTCCCTAGACATGAAGGTTCTTGCTGTTCTCTGGCTGCTCTTGACAGAGAGCCCTAGTTGTGAAGCCAGAAAATGTAACAATGAAGATGCTGCTATTTTCTCAGGATGATGCTTTGGTGCCTTAAATGTGGATTATTATTTGTGAACAGCTTCCCACAATAACTCCATGTTCACCTATGTTCTTCCGGAGACAGAGCCCCTGGGCTTCAGTCAAGCTTTCATGAACAAGCTCATGTTCACCTTCAGTTTGTTTATCAGCAGGAAACAGCAACAATAACAACAGTATCAAGTAAGAAGAAAAGCAGAAGTCCTCAGCAGAGGTGAGAAGTCTTGACGGTAGTAACTGAGAAATGGAAAACTGAGTAAGAAACACTGCATATGCTGTAGCAATGACTAATCATCAGAGGATAATTCAAGACCCTTGAACACCATATCAGAGGTGTTATTGAACTGCTAGATGAAATCAGTCTTACATAGAAAAGAAGAAACAAAGGAGTTAACTTGAGAGAAAAATTCTGGTGAGCAATGAGATCTTTTCTTTTTGAAAGGAAAATTCTGTGCTTTCCCTTCTGGTTGGCCTGCTGTAGTGGATATGCTTTTGCAGTACAGTATGTACAGTGCATAAGCAACTATTGCCATTCATGGTTGGCTTCCAAATCAGCAGTGCTTAAAAATATGAAGCACAAACTTGGCTCTCTCTTCTATCTTGGGTTTTGTTGTCGTTTTTTGTCATTTTTGCTCTGAAACAGTATTTGCTCACTTAAAAAAAAAACAAACAATAAAATATCTAATTTTAACTAAGTGGATGTATTTCTCCTTTGTTCAATCAAAATGCTCTTCCTTTCCTTCTGATGCAAGCAGCAGACAGTAGGCAATTTCCTGTAAAGAAACAGCACTGTAGCTGACTGTGTCTTCTCCTCAACATATTAAATATAATCTCAAACCACTCTTGGAGAAACACCAGAAGAAACAGCTCCACTAGCACAAATACAGTAACTGTTCTGCCCAGGCTCTGTGCGAAACCCACTCTAGAAAACATAATTAAACTGAGTGACAAGCAAGGATCAGCCTGAGAACTTCACATTTCTCATGAGCAATCATCAATCTTAATTAGTAAAATATTTCACTATCCACACTTTCTTCCCGAAACAGAGTAGCTTGTTGGAAATTAAAAGACATGGCTGTGGATATTGTTTATATTATTTCAGTGTCTACATGTGCTGGTGGCAGAATGAGACACTCAGGAGAGACAGCAGTTAAAACTTTCAGTGTGAATGAAGATGATCATTACTCAGAGCCAAGCAGCAGGTCAGTATGCCCTTGGACATGGATAATGTTAATAATGTGGAAATATTCAGGAATGGTCAGAACAGTTGTGAAAGTGTGAGAAAATCGCTCTCAGAAAACACAGGGACAGGATGACAGCAGGGAAACTCAAGGGAAGACCTCTTCACATTCAAATCCAGCCTCTCTCTGTAGCTGTACTCTTCTATGCCAACAGTTTCACACATAGTGTGGCTGCAGTTTAGGTGAGTCATACATACTGAAGGAGAGAAGGACAGACCAAGGTCTTTCAACCTTTATGCCTATGTATAATTATAAATGTGCATCTATACAGCAACATTTTGGATTGTTTTAGTTATTCAGTATTCATAAAGAAGTACAGAATAATTGAAGCAGGTATAAGAACCCAAAGCAATCTATCAGAAAGAAATGTGTGTGTCAAGCTCACTTCATGAGCATATAAAAGTCCATACGGTCTCCTATTATCAACAAAGATAGAAAGTCCACAGTCCCATTTATTTCTTCAGACCTAACTTCATTTGACTTCTGGGCACCTGACCAATGAATATCCCTCAATCACTCATTCTTGCAGGCATGACCTCTTGCTAGTAAAAATGACCACATCACGGAAACTAAACCTTTCCTAGTATCTTACCCTATGTAATTAAGAAGGGTGTAACCAGTGTTCTCTGCTTTGTCAAAAGTCTTTAGAAGAAAAGACAAAACGTATAGGACACATCGCTACAGACGTGTCAAAACCTAGCTCATACCAGCCTGACCTTCACTTGGATGAGAACAGTGGAGGCTTGCCAATGAAAGCCCTCTTACCATTTTAGGTTTGGGAAAATGTATTGCAATAGGAAATGTGTCAACAATGTTAAATACAGTTTTGCTCATACTGCAGGAAAGAACAGTAATGTTTAAAACTGTGTCTGCTGTCTGACTAAACCTGTCTGTCACAGGTAAACAGAATTACCCTGTGAACTGGCTGAAGAGATACATGAATAAAAGTACTGTTGCCCTTTCTGTTCCTGCTTGAAACTTGACTATAGCATGGCTGAAAACACGTATGTTCTTTCTCACAGTGGGGAAAATGCCTCACGTCTAAAATGTTCAGACAACAGTCTCTTGTCTGTTCTGTACTTATTAGTTGCTTGACTCTAATAAGGTTGTTATTAAAACAACCCAGTTAAATGTCTTTCATGTTGTATTGACTTCATGTCAAATAATGTTTATATAAATAATCTTTGAGGCATGGGAAACTTGCAGGATGTTTTCACAAAGTCCTTGTATTTTTTGTCTCAGGAATTGTGAAGACACATGATGACTACAATAAATTCTAAATAAAATGCAAATTCATTAAAAAGAGAGTTTGGGGTTCTTCAGAAATATTTTGCACTTTATTTGTAACAGAATTGGAACACACTTCATCCATTCCTATCTTTAATCAGGAATCCTGTGCTCTTGGATACCAGGGTTTCTTCAGTTTTCATTATTAACAATTCTACCCACCAGAGATTTTCCTATTTTCTTCAGAATTTCTTGTTTTTCTTACTTTCTGAAGTTCTTACTGAAAGCCTTCAACAAATCAAATACTTGTCAGCAACTTATTTTATCTTAATTTTAAAAATGTGTCACCTCTGTTTCTGTAGAAAGATATTTTAAACTAGTCTAGAAGAGTGATTTATAAGCTTAGAGACTGCTTTATTTGACCTCCTTCACCTTGAAAGGACATGTAAAAGGAAACAGAGATTCATCTTCTGCCATTTCATGAGCTCCCGAGCTCCTTTTCATTGAGAACAGGACATGATAATTTATCCTGAGTAAATTATTGCAGGTTGCACATGCTCTACTACCTCTATAATATATTGGTTTTTAACATATTTTTCTCAAAATGCATTAATATTAGATGCAGTATCTGGTAAAAACCTTCATTTTTTTCTTCTTTGGTGACTTTACAAAGCATTGATACTTGCTTCTGCCTTCATGATATTTTACTTTGTCACTCACATGGCCAAATAAGCTAAAATAAAAGTACCTAGTTTTTTCTTTCAACCTGACAGTCTAGATGGAAATTATGTAATGGTGGAAAGGCAGTTCAGAAGTTTTGAAAAAATATATCTCTAATATCTCATGGCATCAGTAGCAACAACAGTCAGATGTAATGAGTCATGTTGTGTTAGTTTCAATGGAATATGTGAGACTTCAGTCATAGGTGTTAATGTGTTCTCCCCAGTGTTAAGTGTTAAACCATTTAACATGGTCTGTGGTTTTAAGTACAGAAAGTTTACCCTGCTCAGTCACATGGCAGCTGCACTAGAAATTCATGTCAGATCTGGAAAGTATATTGATTATTATGTACAAAACAAAACACAAAGCATTTGGAAATTGAAATCAAGTGGTTAAACAACACCAACTTAATCAAAATCTGCCCTAGATTTCCTAGGCACAGGTTATTAATTTAGAATCCATTATGCTATCTGGAAGTCCTTCTTAGCACAGCAAGAAAGACTTAATTTTCTTATTCATCTCTCAGATCACAAAGGAGTAAAGATCAATTTGCTGCTTTTGATAATATATATAGACAGGAAAAGCAGAAAGGAGAGTGGAAAGCAAGGGCAGTGTAGCTGTTGCTGAGCTTTTAAGGCTACAAACTGTGTAGTCTTTGAAAACAGTTTGGAGTAGCCAGTCATCCCTGGTAACTGCTGGCCAGGAGCACAATTCCCACCTGCATGGGATACCTCCTGCCTGGCCAAGTCAGGTCTCCTTCCTTCCACTCATCATCCTGCACTGGTAGAGCAGCAGAGGCCAACTCAAAGGATGGTTGAAAACTGAGCGGCAAAATGTGAGATCAAAAAATATAACTAGGGGGAGGAAAGAGACTGCAAGAACATGGAGAGTCAGGAGGGACATCCTTTTTATTTTTTAGCCAGTTTGCTGGGAAGAGCCAACAGTCTTGTTTGATGGCCCGGGTGTGGTGGAAGAAAAATTTTCCAGTGGGGAAAAAAATTAACCAGGGTCCTTTCCTCAGGAAGTATTCAGAAACCTCTTCCACCATAATGGCTCCTGCTATTTTGCTTTTAGAAAGTTCAACAGGTGATGTGAGATCAAACAAACCATCCCTTCTGTTCTTCATCCACCTGTTTGGGTCCACTAATTTGTCACTTTTCTTGCCTGCCACATCATCATATCACCCTTGATCCACAGAGGAAGACCTCTCTGAATGAATGATTGTTTTTCCAATTTCTTAACCCCTCTGCCACTTTTAATCCTTAGAGCTAATTGCAGCACTTCGTGAACTCCTACTGATTTCTCTGAGATGATTTCACAATTACAGTAGGCATGCAGTCTCCAATTATCACACAGGTAGGGAGAAGTCAAGGAGTAAGTAACAAATTGTGTTTCATTTCAACCATGGATGCTCCTGGAATGTGAGGTTCCACTAGAGAAATTAAATCCCCTAATAAGGCAGAAAGGAGACAAAGGATTGTGGTCTAGCTGTCATGGCTAAATCTGTTTATATTTCAAGAACAGACTTCAAAATTTTCACCAACCACTATAAAGTTCAAAACAATCCAGACAGCCTTTTAAGGCTGGTAAGTCTTTCTCCATCGTAAATGTGTCCAATGTTGCATAACACATTCTCTCAGAGATGGCAGTTAGCCACCTGGAAGTCAGTCTTATGAAAGGTTTTCTTCCCTTTAATTATAAAAATATCCACACAAATTCATCCCTTGCCTGTCAAGCTGTTTCCACAATCCAGTTCAAACTGATTTATGAATGAGTAAATGAAAACATTCTTCCTATAGTCAATATAGCTATAGTCGATTGCACAGTATCAAGAGCTGCATTTTTGTAGTTTAGGTACCAGAATCATTAATTTGATCTGATTTACACTGATGACACTTAGGGCTGTCACTCCTATGATATAGAAACTTGTCATTGCCAGCTATTTAATTTTGTAAAAACATTACCCCAAATTTATTAGTAATGGGTCTTAAATGGCAATTCAGTCTTAAATTATGGGGGCAGTGAACACCCTTGAAATAGGCTCACATTTATGTCTTGGATCTTGCAATTGGGCAAACTAGGCACATTCACAGGGAGAGCTGTAGCTGTTCAGCTGAGCTTTGCAGCTGCTTCCTTCAACTACAACCAGCAGACAGAAATATTCAAATTTCCATAACATAAAAAATGAAAATAACTGGATCTAGAAATAAGGCTGGGTTTTCCTCTTGCTTTAATGCATGGGTTTACATAGGCACAGATCAGTGCTTGTTGCCTGCAAGAATCTTGCTATTGACTTCAGTAGCTGTATGGCTGGTCTTCTCTACACCAGGGGGTGATTGACTAGTTATTTAATTAACTACTTTAAGCAGCATTAACAATAATCTCAGCAGTACCCAATGGATTTTCTGCTTTAAATATACTGTGCACTTCTCTATTTATAGTAAACACCAGCAGTGGGATTCATCTGTCCAAATATAGATTCTGCATTGTAGGTGTCTGTCTCTGAGTTAACTGTCTAGGCTCCCTTTATAGTCAAGGGAACAGGCCTTCTGAGGGCAGAGCTCCTCTCATCCCATTTCCGATGTCTAAAATAGATTAAATGAATCAACTCCATTTAGGAGATAGAGTAGGAAGGCCTATTTCTGTTCATTCACTCTGGAGGGAGTCTTGACAACTGGCAATGGTATAGATGTCTGAAGGTGGAGGCTACAACACAGAAGGATACTTCCTGTCCTGAAGTGGTACCAAGAAGACTGTGGCCATCCAGCAGCCCCTATGTTCCCTCAGATGAATAATTTATCACCTTGCTGCCTTTCCATAACCTTAGCCTCTATCTCCTACATGATTCATTGGGAAGCAGGGTATGTTCGAGAATGGTATTTCAGACCCACCCTTCTTGCTGGCTTTCACTCTTCTTCCCATAGTTTCAACTCCATGGACTCATTTTACTGACAAGGAGGTAATGAGCTATTGAAATTAAACAGTTCTGCTGTGTCGCTGGTTGGGGAGATCATTGTTGAGCAATGCAACATGCTCTTATCCTTTGTCCCAGAGGACTGAGCAAACGTTTTGTGAGGCAGTCCCATTTACTGCTGATGCCAATGCCAGGAAATGAACAATCTGTGTTAGCTTTTGACTTTTAAAAACAATGGGCTGGATGCAATGCCCTCTGAAGTTACCAGGAGTCTTGTTCTTCCTTTGTTTTCAAAGGGCACGGGGTCAGGCTCAACACTAGGAGTTTATTTTGCTTTGTTTCCACACTTAATGAGAAATAAAAGCTAAAAGCAGGTGTAGTTGTGATTATGAGTAGTTGGTCTGTACAGCAAAAGGAGAATGTGATTTTTAAACAAACGACAATCAACTTTCCTATTTACAATGTTTTTGTACTAATTGGATATGGAATTTTTTATCACACATGCCCTAGTTTAAGGTTTATATAGATTATTGGCCTCTGCATTATAGAATTTAGACACATAACAGTTTTGTTATTAAGTTCTTTTATGCTTTTAAAGAGGAATTTCCAAAATATTGTATTGCTGAGCATTCATTTGTATATCAGTACTTTACAATCTTTCATGTACATACTGATAAGGCTTCTAACCCTCGTGTTCCCCTTTCCTCAATTTTCCTTCTCCCCACGTAAAACCTCCCTCTGAGGACCATGCATAACCCACAGTATATTTATGTATGGGGTATAATACACAGACTTATGCTCTCACTCAGAGTCTGAAGAAACTACTGCTACCCAAATCCAATAACCAATATTTGTAAAACCCTCAAAAGATGTTTACGTAGTACAGCAGTGTTACTTTCTTTAGTTTAGATGCAAGAAATTAAATTGTAAAAGAACATAATTGATGTATTCATGATTGTACGGATCCAAGAACTGTCTTCCCTGAGGTTATGTCCCATTCCCTTTGGCAGAGAACCTTAAACCCTCTACACTGTGCACATCTGTATCAATTTATGGTTGTGTTCATTGACGACACTTTCTACCTGTGATATGACTGACCTGCAGGATGGACTGGTTTGCAGGGACTCTAGTCCATAGGGACAAGAACCTCTTCAGCCATTTAGATGATCATGGCAGCACTAAGGCTGAGCACAGAGCTGCAGCTGTGCCACTTTTGTGCAGATGGCAGATGGCTCAACTGTCTTCTAGGGCTTGGACTGTGCCTGGCACACGACTCACACGTTTGTTCGCTAAACAAAATGTCTTGAGGTTACAGGAAGTGGATGGGTCTAACTGGCAGTAAGCTCTCCTTCAAGAGGCTTTCTTATGTATGAAAACATATATAACATTTTAATAATCTAACATCATTCTTAGTATCTTTCAACACCTTTATTGTAACCTGGAGGGGATATGGAGTAAACTCTTGTCAAGTTTGCAGATGACACTGAACAGGGGGAACCAGTTGATGCACTTCAGTGCAGGGCTGCCAACCAGACTGACCTAGATAGGCTGGAGGAACAGGTCAGCTTGTGAAATTTAGCAAGGGGAAAAGGAAGGTCCTGCACCTGAGAAGGAATAACCTGGGCAATGATACAGGCTGGGTACTGGCTAGCTGCAGAGCAGCTAGTTAAGAAGGATCTGGGAATCATGGGGCCAGTCAGGATGAGCCAGCAATCTGCCTGGCAGCAGGGAAAGCCAACAGCATTCTGGGCTGTTTCAGCAGAAGCACAGCCAGGAAAATGATAATCTCCCTTTACTCAGTATTTGTTAGACAACATCTAAAATACTGTGTACAAATTTGGATTCCCCAATGCAAGAAATCCACTATCATGTTGGAGCACATTCAGTAAAGGGCTACCAAGATGTTCTAGGCTTTGGAGCATTTGTCTGGTAGCGAGAGAGTAGAAGAAAAGGTGATTGTTCAGCCTGGAGAAGAAACAGCTTTTGATACATCTAACTAGCAGCCTGCCAGTACATACAAGGAGGTGACTCCAGGATCTTCACTGCAGAGCATGGTGGGAGGATGACAGACAATGGGCATAAACTGAGACAAGATATGTTTAGGGTGAATATAAGGAAAAACATTTCCCTCTGTCAGACAGAAAAACAGCTTAGCAGAGAGACAGAGCAGTCCCCATCCTTGGAGCTTTTCAAGACATAACTGGATGAACTCCAGAATAACCTTGGTCTTAACTTACAGGTAGCCTCCCTGAGAAGGAGATAGGACAAGAAACATGAGGCTACTTCCAACTTGAATTATCCTAGTCTTATGAAACAGAGTTATCAGCAAAAGATTTTGTCTGTGAATAACCAAATAATATTTCCAAGTCACGAACCTCAGAAAGGAGTGTAAGTGCATACTAATCTTACATCAGGCACCTTACACATCCTGCACAAAGCAATTACTTCCTTTGTGTAACAATCTTTGCATTTGTCCTATCTTTAATTCCTTTATTATCACCAGCCACCACTAAAACAAGGAGTGAGACAGGAGTATGGACTACCATACTGCTTATAATGGCTTTTGGATGAACTGCAGAGCGCACAAAATTACTTCTGTTTATGGAGAGACATTCTGGCCTCTGCCTCACTACAAAAACATGGTGCTTTGCTTATGCAAAATTCTAACATGTATGAAGTTATTGAGGTTGCTGTACTTCTATCTAGTATTTCATAGTGCACAATGTGACACACCACACTGAGCCTGACACACTGAGAGGTATCTGAGATACAACTGAGTTATTGTGCAAGCATATACCATCTGTGCAATAAAAGGGAAGGCCTGCATATGGCTATTTATCCATGTTATAATAACCAGGCCA
The DNA here is from genome assembly GCA_013400575.1 of Peucedramus taeniatus. Taxonomy (NCBI): domain Eukaryota; kingdom Metazoa; phylum Chordata; class Aves; order Passeriformes; family Fringillidae; genus Peucedramus; species Peucedramus taeniatus. Next base: position 115,419 of record WBNO01009269.1, read on the forward strand.
GAGGCCTGGAAATCTTAGCCAAATTGCCATATTTATCTTTTTCCATTTGGACAACAAAATAGAAAAATTGGCACAAAGACAAAAAGGATGGAGCAATGCAGATGTAGGGTATCCCTAGAACAAATGTTCAAGGTCAGGTCTTTCCGTGATAGCCCTTACAATTTTATAACACACCATTTCTGCTTCCCATGCTGAAGTGTAACCACTGTCTTATTCAAGGATAAAAGTAAGTCATAGACCTGCAGCTTCCATCTTCTGTTCTTTTTAGTCCTGGAATGGAACAACAGTGGGTATGAATTGAACCCATGTCAGTGGGATGTGCCAATTTGAAACACAGTCTCAGTACTATTTCCTGTCCTGGCTTTCCTGCATCAGCTTCTCCTGCCAGGTGCTGCAGTTGTCTGTCTTCTTTTGAGGTAGCTGTTGTTCTTCAGGACTGGTGGGAAGTATCACTTCCAGCAGATTGATTTCCAGGTCCCAGAGCAGACCCAGCATCTTATGCTTAAAAGGCCTTCTTGGGCTTTCAGCACAGCACTCTCCCACAGGGTCAATACTCTTGGTTCAAAAAAGTGAAAAGGGCAATGATAAAGCTGGTGAGTGGCTTGCAGCTTGTTTTCTTTATTCAGGTCTTGCTTACACTCTGACTCCAGAAGCCTTTTATGACAGTTGTGAACCAGAAGCCTCATCCCACCAGAAGAACCAATGAAATAAAATAGGAGCAAAATGTGAAGGCAAGGAAGTTCTCACTGAGTTCTCTAAAATGCTTTGGGCTTGTCTATGCATGGGGTTTCGTGCTGATCTAACAAAAATGAATTGGGGTTGCATCAATCTAATTAAACCACTGCAAAAGCTGTGCAATCAAATCCTTTGTTTTGATTAACACATATGCAACTCAAACATCTGAGCAACAGCTACAGAAAGAGCTCAAAGACATAAAAAACTACTCAAGCTCCAGTGCACTAATCTCAGTTTTAATTAAAGCCTAAGTATGAACTTCATGACCTATACTTCCCTGTAAAGCAAAGAGAAACAGACAAAGTAGTGGATGATTTTAAATTAAAGAAACTATTGACTGCCAGGGAAAGGCTAAACCAAATCAAGTAACTTTCAGGTCTTCTTCCTTCATAAAGTAGCACTAAATGGCAAAATCTTTATATATACATGTATGTATTGCAAGCCACCTTTAAGAACAGAAGGAAAGAGTCTCCTTGACAATATTGTATGAGTCCCTTGAGGATTTTTCAGTACTTCGTTTTAGTAATCTGGAATAATTTATTGATACCTAGTCATCCCTTTCAGAAATTTCCAAAGAAATTAACCTGCTATTACTCACATTGTACATCCCTAGGGAGCAGTTTGGTTGATGCTTTTGTGTATAGTGACTCCCGCCATGCTCAACAGTGCCAGACTCATGTAGACCATCAGAGCTTTCTGCATAATCAGCAAAAAGGGATTGTTTCCTGATTTTGCCAGTTGGCAGCTGACAGTGGCTCTAATGGTAAGCTGGCCACTCCTCCCTGTTTCATTTTCCTCTGAGGATAGGAATGGGAAAACTCAAAGAACTCATGAGCACTAAATTAGCTGAGGTGGAGGTTATCCGTTGATTTCTGATTGCAGCAAAAACAAACTGAATATGAGCATGGTTAACCCACTAAAAATCAACAAATGATGGCTTCTGTTGATCTGCTCTGTAAATGAGGAGGGGGATCAGGAGCCTTTCTCTCTTTCTCTCTTAAATACAGACTAACCAGAAACCCTCTTTATGCTCCCCTGAGAATAAAAGTGGGACTGGGAACTTGAGTATCTGGGACAGGCTCCAGCAAGAATATATATTGCTCTCCTTCACAGTTCTGTAGCTGTTGCTTTGTCTGCACAAGCCCCAGCTGGGCTGGAAGCACGCTGATCATCTCATCTCATTGAAAGCTGATTATTGATGTGGTTGCAGGCATCCATCCTTAGCTTGCCACTGCCTTCTGCTGCTCCAACCAGGTTGGAGGAGGTCAGCAGCCTGAAGAGATAGCTTTGCTCCACACTTGCTAAACACAAAGTTGGTCACCTAGCTGGGCAGTGGATGAATAATTCCCTCCTGGCCCAGCTGCGCTCCAGCTGCAAACAGCAACACCTGCTACAGCATGCAGTGCTTTCTCTGTTAACCCAGCAGTTCACAAGACAACACAGAATTCTTCAAAGCCTTATTTGGTAATCTTCATCACCATCAATTCCATTGCTTTCAAGTTCTTTCCTTGTGTCCACAAAGTATTCACTCCTTGTGTCCACAATGTTTGCCTATCTTTTTAGCTATGATGGAGATACTGAGGAATAAGTGTAGTCAGAACTGGCCTCTGTTCCCATTATTTTGTTGTGACATGCATCAATTAACAAAGTTTGTGCAGTTTCCTGGGCCAGATCTCTTCTTCTGGCCCTGTTTTCATTATTGTTGTGAGACATGATGTATATATAAAAGTACCCTTGTTTCCACCAAAATATTTATATTTTTCCTTTTGCCTAATAAGCGTTTCTTCAATGTTTAACACAAATAATGCTTCAGCAACTTTAGTTACTTGCACCTTACAAGCACAAGTACTTTCTGTTCTCTGGTTAATACATACAGTCCCCTTAAAGTCTTTGCACATACGTGCAAGCAGGCACACATGCAGACCTACATTGTCCTTCCAGTGGAAAGAAATTATCTCTGCTCAGAGAAATTTTCTGTGTTTACTGAACAGACATCTTTAGGCTCAGTTATTACAACGCTCCATTATTTCTTTTGTTGCAGAATGGTAGGGCTGGCAGAGACTTAGGTAAGCCTCATTAAGCAACTCTTGCAGTATGCATAATCATTGTGATGGAAGTTATAGGAGTGTTTATGATATTCTTATATGAATCAATTAAATGTGTGACATAAAATGACTCACCATGGTTCTGCAGCATTCACTTCCCATCTGTCTGACCTTTGTTCCCTGCACAGCCTCCTTCCCTCCTTCCCTTGTGGGTGTCCTTCCCACAAAATTCTGAACCAGGTTCAGAACTGACAAGAATTCCACATGACTTAGATCCATCACAAAATGAGAGTGTGCCTTAAGCTGCAAGGTGTGTTACAGTGCTTTCCAAAACACACTCACAAATCATCTCTCCAAACCATACAGAATATTATCCTTGGAAGTACTAGCATTAGTTATTCATCAAAACAGCTACCACCAAAAGGTTATGTGTCTTCACAGCTCACTGGCTTTATCTACTCATAGAGAAATATCTTTACAAAGCTCCTCAGCCATCCTGCCCATCAGTGTACGTACCATTGCACACAATAACATGTGCAAACACTCCTCACTCTATGGAGTTGTCACCTGTGTCCCTGGATGAGCAATGCAATGCTCTTAGTCACAGCTAGAGATGGTGGGAGGGGCAGTGCTGCCATCCATTATGAATCCCTTCCCCCAGTGACCATCAAGGAAACCATGACTCATGGCCTACGCAAGCAGCGTGGCACACTGTTTTCATAGCAGGAGCATTAATTCATCCCCTTCCTTCACTACCCGGAATGTGAAGAGTGGTGATCCAAATAGCAGAGACAAATAAAACCAGATTCAGCTGGGCAAGGTCAAATCAAGTTATTTGGCCTATGACTAAGGGTTTGAAGAACAAGCAGAAATGCGTCGCTGACTGCACTTGCACAACACAGCAGGACCATGGCAGGAAGCTCTAAAGAGAGCTTGTGTGCTGCCAGTGTAATAATTAATTCCCTAAACTGCACTGTAATTCTGAGACAGTTGAGTAAGCATCTTAATATTTCCTATTGAAAGCAGAACAAATTTCCCAAGAACTTCTATGAGAAATTTTCCCGTTTCCAGCACTTTAAAGGTACAAAAATATAAATATCACCATAGTGTGGTAGGAAAACAAAACAAAACACATGGGAACATTTTATACCTCCATAACCCTGGTAATAATTATTATTTCATTGATAATGCACAATCCTACATTCAGTAACACCACTTGCCTTATAAATTAGGTAAAAAATTCATAGAGAATAACCTACCACCATCATAAAACCCCCTACTTTAAAAAAAAAAGAGACTGCTAGCTTAAGTAATGATTATGAACACTGCATAATTATCATCATTTTGAGAATGCATGAGCTTAGCATTTTTAATATCACCCCTTCACATTCTGACAGTCAGACTCTCTATATACGCAGTAGTAATGGTGAGGATGTTGCAGTCCTACCTCCCACTTTAGGAGAAATAGAAAATACTCAGACTCCATGCTGCTAAGAGCCAAGTGCCACATTTGAAAACAATATTGGCTAAAAATAAATTAAGGAAAAAAAGTCAGAAAAAACAAAAACACTTTTTCAGTTGTATGAGTTCCTTCATCTGTTTTTTAGCACAGACCCCAAATGCAGTTGTTGTAGCATAAATGAGGGATTAGCCAGGGGATCGACAAGATGCCTGTGACAGAGATACCAGGAGTTGTTTATACGAGCACTGCTGCTGGGAATATGTATGTGCAACTACAGATAAATTCAGATTGTATTATTTATATATGAACTGGAGCTCTTACAATGAAGTAGCTACAGAATCTCTTCTCTCACCTGTATAACACCAATACTTATTTCACAGACAGCAGTTCCACTTTAAGACAGGCAGCACCAGGGCATTGCTCACAAAACAAATGTGAAAACAAGTTGACTTGAAGGTCATACACTTTCATCTGCACCAAACCTTGCATGAGAAAGTCAGTAGTAATATAATGTATATCCTACAGACTGAACATTTCCTCGCTCCCTGAGAAAGAAGCACTCTGAAAACATCTATAGCATTTTCACTGCTGGTACATGTTGTAGCTATCAACCAAGGAAGAAACTGCCTGTATGTTGTATTATCAGAATATGTCTGTATAGCTGTGCTGCTTCCTTATTGCTGCTCCTGCAGATTTCATCATTACTTTCAAGTGTATGATTAAAAATCCATTATATTGGGCTGCAAATTAATCATTAAGTTTGAACTGCAATCAGAAAACCCCTCCTAGTATACAGTCGCCTAACAGCTCGTTCTGCCAGGTATTTCTTTCTTATATTGTTGAAGCTGTCTTTCAATGTCTTCTAGGAAGGCCTTCAGAAAAGAAAAAAAAAAAAAAAGATAAATATGCCGGGATATTTGGAACTGTAGTGCCATAAAGACAATTATGAATGACTGTTTTGCAGACATGAATCCAAGACTACTTTTCCCAAAGGAAACAAACACTGAAAACATGCACTTTGCCTGGCGCCCCTATGTATAAGTCAACAACTTCCTATGATGATTCACTAAGACTTACATCTGATGATTCACTAAGACTTACATCATCATCATCACTGTTGTTATTTACACTGAGAGCTCTTCAGAGGAAGAATTACCTTTTGGTGTACACATGCACAGCATCTACCATGACTGCCCCATCAGAACAAGAAATTGTATTAATTAATATGCCTTTCCTATGGCACATTTCTGTGCTTACATAGGAAAAACAAGGGATGAGAGAGCAGGTACCTGAATTCCATCAACAGCTCTTGAGAACCGCGTGAAAATAATTTGAATGTTTCTGCAGCATGATATAATTTCCACACATACGTGCACATCAGCAGGCCAGTAGTTGCCTAGTGCTGAAGCAGTCTCCATCTGAACACCGTCATTGGGACCAGCCAATGTCTGTTGGGAATCTGCCACTGATTAGTGGTTTTCATCTTACAACAAGAATATCTCCTTCCTATTCCCAGGGAAAACATTCTCCATGTAACTTCTGACTGGGAACGTGCCTGTCTGACCAGCCAGTGCTTTGAACCAGGCCAAAAAGCCACAGATGTCACCATCCCCATACTGATTGAGCTATTTCTGAGCTGAGCTCACATGGGTCTGAGTCAATGCTTCCAGAACAGCCTACATTAGTTCGATGTTCCAGCTGACAGTACGGGAACTCCAGCAGATACCACTTTTTGTTCCTCACCATGCACAGAGTAAAAGCTGAGCATTTTCCGCTGGCCTCCATTTTAAGAAAAGAAGTTGGCAACAGTGATGAAAAATTTCCTAGCAACTCAGCAGGAAATAATCTTTCCTCTCAGAGTTCCACAAGGCTCTCAAGGACTCTTCAAAATTTTCTGTAGCATCAGAGATAAATGCCCAGGGAGCAAAATTCTGCAGTTCTGCACAACAGAAGGACAGGCTGGGAACAGCAGTAAAGTGAGACAGTCAGAACGGACATAGTGCATCATTAGCACTCACACATGTGCTTTCCTATCAGCCAGCTCCACAGAGTACAGAGATCAAGTGAACCATTAATTCTTCACAGCAGAATTAGAGGTCACCTGCATTTTAAAGCACCATTTTAGTGAGAGATATCTAACAACACAAGAGCAAAATAAATACTGTATTATTAGTGGTTGCAGTCTCCATTAGATTAAGCAATTTAGTAATCTACTGAAGAATTCTCCCATTCTTTTGTACTCTACATAGGAAAGAGTTGCAAACATAAACACTGGGACAGAGAGATATTGTACATAAAATATAACTTACTGGCACTGTACTTAGAGAATAATATCATACCATAAATACAGCTTAATATATATTAGTACTGGCAATAGGAATTTGCAACTGTGGAAAATGTCCTGATTCCACAAATTTATGACACCTGTGTACAATAAAGTTGACTACACCACACTCTACCATTTTATAGGTTTTCATTTCTTTTTCTATTAAGATTGTCTTACCTTATACAGCAAGTCTCATAAATCCAGTTTCCACCCTACTAGGGAGTTCACAGCAGAGACACTTCCATGGTACCAAAGAGAATCATAACTGGCTTATTCACCTTAATGGTGTGTTAACTTGAGCAAGTTTGTCCATTGTAATGTTTATTTTGGTGTCCTTTTTGCTATAGTAAGACAAAGCAGTGTGTATGCATAAAGAAAACAGACATAAAATACAATATTCTGCTAGCAGCAAAATAACATGAAATACATGTCAAAATCACAATTAAGAAAGCCAAAGTCAAGTAGAGGAAACATGCAATCCTCACAGCAAACCAAGATTCCATTTTCACTTAGTTTAGATGTTTAGACTTTTTTGTGCCGAGATTCCAAGTGCCTTAAGACAGGAGGAAGTTTAATGATTCATTTATTTCTATGAAGAAGAATAAGTTTTCTTCTGCTGTTTATAACTATTATAGTCAATCCCACTTGACAGTAGATAAGGCTGTATGAGGTGCTGAGTGCTCCATTCTCATCTGTGATCAGGCTCTCACACTGGATCTAATTCACCTCTGACCAACAGCCACCCTTGATTTTTGGATAGTTTCCTCTTGACTTTGAAAGAGAAAATGATAATACAAAATTTGGAAAGAAGGGGTCATAGAGTCATAGAATCATGGAATGGTTTGGTTTGGAAAGGACCTTAAGCACCCTACACCTAACCCATGGAGGACCCCACACCAGAGCAGGTGGATATGCCCTGAAGGAAGCTGCACGGATAGCCCATGTTGGAGCAGGGTCCTTGCATGACCTGCAAGCTGTGAAGAGCGTGTCTATCCTGAAGGACTACAGCATGTGGAGATCCCACACTGGAGCAGGCAACCATGTGTGAGGAGGAAGGAGCAGGAGAGAGGATCTCTTATGGACTGACTGCAGCCTGCCATTCACCATGCCCCTGCACTGCCCAGAGGGTGGGAGGCAGAGGAGCTGAGACTGAGGGTGTGAAGATGAACTTGGGAAGAAGAGGGGTGAGGGTAAGTATTTAAGTTTTTAGCTTTTTCCTCACCCTTTTACTCTAACGTAGCTATCATCAAATTAAATCAATCTCCCCCAAGTCAAGTTTGTTTTGTCTGATGGTAATTGGTAAGTGATCTCCCTGTCTTTATCTCGACTGATGAACCTTTCCATCTTATTTGCTCCCCCTGTCCCTTTCAAGACAGGACAGAACAAGCAACTGGGTAGGCAAATGGTGCTGGTTCAGGTAAATTCAGTGCAATGAGTAAGAACTTTGAAGTCCTGGAAGATACAACACAGATAAAGTTAAAAAAAAGACATGTGGGAAACAGTGTAAGTACATTAAACACGGGATTAAGTAATAAAGAGGTTACCTTTCTGCCCATAATATATGAGGAGCTAGTCTCTTCACAACAGACTTGTCCCTATTCTATACAGTAGAAATCCATTGATAAAACATCTTTTGATCATTTCCAATGGTAAATTTCTGCCAGCTTTACTTCTGCTGAGCATTCCTGCTACTGGTCATAAAGTTGGGAGAATTTGGCCTTATTCTAAAAGTCACTACTTCCTGGAGTTATCCATTAAAATTAGTAAATAACTGAATAACTTTACAGTGAAGCATCTTGTATTACATTCAAGAAGTCAAAATACTATACAGTAAAACAACTTTTGCAATTGTTCTACAGAATACTCCTGAAAGAATATGCAGCATTGGACTTCTCAGTATCACTTGATTTGATCTTGGTTGAAGAGCCAGCCTGCCAAATGAAGTTGAGGAACATGAATACAAGTGAAGTTTAGGTGTATGGTAGAACACCTAAATCACATACCTATTATACACGTAATAATGTCTTATTATGATTGAAGATGACATGTAATTCCTACTGAAATTCAACTTCTGGTGCAGTTGTCACAGCCTACATGTTGATTAGGCATAGCCAAGGACTTAGGATTAATAATAATTCTGACCTGTAATGCCTCAAAGACTATCAAAAAATGACAGGTCATTGTTGCAAAAAACAAAGCAAACATTCTTCGATTTTTAAATTTAAACTCAATGTATTTATGCTAGTCTCATGACCTTTGGCTGGCATAAATGTTCACAAGAAACCAGACTGAAAATGTTGACTACAATGTGATCCTGGGAGTAGAATTTTAAACTCAAACACTACTCATATCCTTCCATATTTGCAAACCAGAAGAATGGAAACAATGGTATGGGATTTTTAAATCTGTTTATACTCAGATATGAAAAATATCCCTGGAAGACTGTTTGCATTCCAGCCTCAGAGTCAAAGACATCTGCACTAATATTCATGAAATAGAATAATGGGAACAAGCAGTGAAATCACAGCCTATTCACTGTCAGCCACCAAGCAGAAAGAAACGCTAAATTTCTTGTCATTGTTGGTGAGTGCCAGCAAAACACATTTGGAGAGCAGGGAAAAACGTCCTATGATGCAATTGATCATGAACATTAAAACAAAAAAGACCTAATTAAAGGTTTGAGGATTATTGGCAGCTGTCACAGCCCCAACTTCAGCACTGTAGCTTGCAACATGCCGATATGACATTTATAGTAATGACTGAGAGTAAGTGTAGCATGACCTTTACTCATTAGCTAAGAGTAGAATAATGAACACTGTTAAGGACAGCAGAGTTATAAATCAATTATGCCCAGATCAAAATAAGATAGTTGTATTATGAAAGGTAATTTTTTTTCAAAGGAAGAGCTCTGGATTTCTTTATTTCTGTTGCTTTCCATCTTTAACCTGTATTTTGAAATTATCATTACATGACAAAAGTGCTAAATTTTTACTATATAAAAAAGGAAGGCAATTCAGCCATAAATAATTTTATGTTATGCAATGTCCCTTTCTATAACCTGTCTATGGTTGATTTTATTATCAGTGTGAGGATTACAAAAATACTGAGGAAATGTAAGGCCATGTCAAATATTCTCATCCAGTCTTAAGGGATCTGTCAACATTACTGTTATAATCTCTATTTCTATTTCTTCTTTCTGCGGATATCTTATTAAAATCCTGACTATTCCAATGCATCTGCAAACATTGGAAGTTGATGTCATTGGAAAAACCAAAACTCAACACTCCTGTGATTTTGGTAGAGGTGCAAGAGTGTAAGACTGGGAGCAAAAAATGATAAGCATTCCCACTTTATTTAGGAGAATTGTAAACAGCTATTCTAAATCCCTGCTGCTACCACTAAAGTAGAGTTCAGAGGAGGCAGGAGACAAGTGGGCAGTCAAATTATGACAGAGGCCCACTCTTACTGCATTAACATTATAGTAATTATGGATGTTTCCTTCCAAGCTCACATATATATGCAGCCTACAGGCCTTTTTTCCTTATCTCCAGAAATGACTATCGAGTTTCCCTCGGCAATATAACTGGAGTGCCAAATACAACCTTTTCCCTGCTCATAGTTTCTGATTTATTTTTTCACTCCCAGCATTACCTCCAGTGCTTGCCTTAGGTTAGTAAGTGTGCCATGTAACTGTACTAAAGGATTCTAAAGGAACTATTAGGAGACAACTGTCACCGTAATATCAAACTGCACCTTCCTTTCCTTGAATAAAAACATTAATAAGATTGTACAGAATAGGAGGGAGGGGAAGAGTTAGCAACAGGAGTAATACATTGTCTAACATCTTGAACTTAAATAAAGGAAATTTTTTGAGAACCCAAGATTTCAAGAAGCATCTAACAACCTATTCCCACTTGTGTTCACTTATTGTCCACAAAGTCTTAAACACATCCACTGGAAAGAAAACAATTGAAGGGCTCATAGAAGCTATTCAGCTGTGACCTGTAGTAAGAAACTAAGGCACAAATACTCTTAATTCATGCAGTCATATATTTTCACGGTTCTATTATGAGTGTCCATGCTTTCTTTTGGTATTTAAACAAGTTTGTCCTGCTGTGTGCTAGACCTAAAAATGTATACTTTTCTTTCAGACAAGAATTCTGGCCAGGGAATCAAACTCCTGCCTTCAGCCTCTTGCTGAACAAAGGACTCTGAACCAGGTGGAAACACTTGATAACTTTCTCAGAACAAATCCCAGACTCTGAGGGAAACACCCATCAACTTTCTTTATTAACAGGTATTGACTAAAGCAAGCCTCTAACAGCAAATATTCTTTAGATGTGAGATACTTAAAACCCAAAATTACATCTAGATTCTATTTTTCCCTGTCTTTAACATATACAGCATATCATCCTTTATGAGAGTGGTGAATATCATGTGAATATACAAATAGCTTCTAAAGGTTTTCTCATGGTGTCTATCACTGTCGTGTGTCATGCAGCAGTCCTGTCTACAAAGTAAGGCAGGGACTTCTGCAGAACTGAGCCCATAAGTGAAGTGGAAAAATTACAAAAATAGACAAAAGCGGATAATTCTGTAAATATTATCTACTCAGCCTTGCAAAATTTGCAGAACAACTGCAGATATACTGCAAGCTATAACAATCCATTATTTTTTACTCTACAAATTCATGAACTGAGAGCACTTTGGTGTCTGATATTTGGAACTGACTTAATTCTGTGACTTCTCATGAAACATTTTTCATGTGGATTGACAGGAAAAACATGGACTTTATAATTAGTTAGGGATAACAGAGGCTTTCATATGTTAACATGGCAAAGTAGTGAGATAAATGGAGAAAGGAGCACCTCTCAGAATGAGACAACAAAAAACTATGTCTTGAAAGTATTTATAATAGAAATTGATTTTACCCTCTTTGAAATTGATGCTGAAGATGTAAATATTAATGGAGAAAACTAATAATTTCTAAAAGGCAAACGAGTTCAAACATTCAAAATGTCTGATTTCATTTTCAATGGTACTTAGGACAATTTATCAGAAACTGCAAGGGGAAATTCCAGGGCACTTCTGAGTGACCAAAGATGATGCTTTCAGTTCAGTAATGCTGACTTTTCACATCCTGTGGTTTTCATTCTGTGGTTGGTAGAAGGGAATAGGTATCAACCTATCTCAAACTCTTATATTAGGGTGAGTCAGGTTAACTTTGAAGATGTTGAAGTAAGCTTAAATGAGTAAGTCAGGCTCAATTCCTATCTTCTTAGCTCCTAAAATTGAAGAAAACAGATCTCATGCTAACAATGGTTCAGCAGTTCTGCTGGTGAACATCCTCTTCCCATCAGCACTCACAGAATATTCAAGCTCTAGGAGACTACACTTGTGCTAAAAATAAAAACATTGCTCTGATGTTCTGATCACAGTGATTCAAAGATGTGGTGTGTGATATAATTGTTTTCTAGGTCCTTCCCATCTCATTCATGTATTTTTAAGCAAACTAGTTTGGTGAGAGCAAATATAAATACATAAAGCTAAAACCAAATTGAATGTTCTTAAAATGCAATCTCTCATCTTGGCCATTCAAGCTTTCTAGAATTATTCCTATTGTTAATTTTTAGATCAGATTAATATGAATTACATCAGACTGCTTAATAAAACTATTTATTCATTCTTTTATCTCCAGAGTATTTTCTTTCACATCACTACTCTGGAAGTGCTGCTGGGGCTCTGAACATCTTTGTACATCTTATTTCCACAAATGGTTGATTTTAATCATGGTTGCTTTTTAATAATTACTTAAAATTATTTTCTTTAATGCAGAAAGGACAATTCTGAAAACAGCCTCAGTTCTTACCACTGCCATTGTTGTAGTAATGTTAGAGTGCCTGACTCTCAGAGCAACTTAGCAGCTGCCTTCATAGTCCTCTTATTTCAGTGATCCTTTACGTCATGGAAAGATGGTAAAGCTCCCTGATTTTCCAAACAGTATTTCAAGTGGAATGTGTGCCATTTTAAGGTGAAGTACTGGGTCTTCTACAAAATTTGGCTTTAGTGCAAGGAATTTTAGTGTTTTCCACAGAATTTAGGGCAAATTAGGCCTTTATTAAAAGTCCTATTGGAGTTTTCATACAGAGCTGTCACAGAATATCAGGATGTGACATTAGTCCTCACCCACTGGGAATACAGTCCTGCAAAGGGAAGATCTCCCTCTATCTGTCCACAGTTTACAAATTAGCTTCCTGATCAGATCACCTAGACAACTGCATAGAAGAATAATGGACCCAGCTGGTGTACAGAAAGTTTCACCAAACAACCTGTTAGAAGATTCTGTAACTGGACCACCCACATGACAGGGATGCTATGAACAAGCATCTGGAATACATTGTATTTTAAAAATATTCATGAGGAAGGAATGTGTCTCCAATCCAAACAATTACACAGATAAAACCTTCTCAGTATCAGTAAAACCTTCTCACTGGTTCAGTAAATTTTCCTCCGTCTGGATCTCAGGGATTTAACGTATCCAGTATTCCTGTATTTCTCAGACTTCCTCTCGTGCTTGAGAAGCAGGTGCATAGCACTTCTGCAGGCTTCCTGACTACACAGAGCTGGAACTGGCTTCTCAGATCCCTGGAAAATCCATGGATTCTGTGCAAGGACATGGAACAAAGCAATCTGATTCTGAAAAAACAGCTATTTGCTCATTCTTGCATGAAGGATCTTTGGGGAAGAAGTTCTTCATGATCACTTGACAAATGGCTTTATGAGATGAGGTTTATGAGATGAGGTTTATGAGATGACAGATGCCCATTTTCTCCCAGATTCTGACTTCAGCTCTAGGTAGTGCAACTCACTCCAAATGCCCTGTTTTTATCCCATATAGAGTTCTGTCAATCTCTGTGCAGCTTTTGTGGCTGAAGCACATGCTCTATGAACCTCATCCTTGGTAATCAACACTCACCAAGGTCTTTGGATGTGTGTAGAAGCCATTGGTTCATTAGGTTACCCCTGCTCCATCTTAACACTTTATGCATTTTCCTTTCTCTGGATACAACCATTTTATCTTCAAGACATTTACTGGGAACTCAAGCCAAGTATATCAATTTTCTGAGAAAGCCAAGAACCCCTTATCAATTCAAGTATATCTCCCAATTATATGACATCATCTACACAAGCTAGGAAGCTTAACTCTCCATCTCAGGACCTCAAACAACACAAAGTTTGTGGACTGGATCCAGCCTGTCAGAACAGTTTTAATCAGGTGGTGGCCTGCTATCCACTTATCATAGGCCCTTCAGAACACAATTTGGGAGAATCCATCACAATGTTCTGAGTTTGTTACTCTCTAACCTCTTCTCTCAAATTCTTTCGAGACTGAAGCAAATGGATTGTCCTTGCCACAAGGAAACAGTGTAAGTTTTTTTGCATCACATAATTTGCATAACCTGTGACAAAAACACACATGAATGTTAGGGGAAAGAACAGGGAGTACTTTTATGAACAGCCATGCAGCTGGATACTCATAGGAATCAGGTCCACATTTTGGTCATATCACAGACCTGCCTGCAGATGCAGGGCAGAGGAATCATTGAAGTGTACAGTCCACATAAAATGGAATAAAGTCTTTTCCAGAAGAATGTTTGAGGAACACTGGTCATTCAGTGTTGCACACTGGACTTAATCATTGCTAGATAAAGAGAGTGATGAAGAGGAACAGCATTTCTATGGACCCTTCTGTTCTATCAGCCTTTGGAATGAATCTGTTACTCATTTGCCCAAACAGATCTTATAAGACTGCAAAAGTCCTTATACACACTTTTTTGCATTGTTGTTACGTTATCTAGGGCCCCAATTAGTCTGATTTAATCACTTTTCATAGTGCTCCCTTTTGAGCTGTACCTAATGTCATTATAAATTGTATGCTAAAAAGAATTAGATTTTTTTAAATAAGGCTTTAACCCCTATTCTAACTTTTTTTCCAAGTCTCTGATAAAACACAAATATTCAATCAACACAGTTTTATCCAGGCCATACTGCACCATTTTTAATCTCTTTATTTTAAAAGTGGCCATAATCTGTTCACAAGTACTTTAAAAATTATTTTTCTAATACTGTATATAAATTTTATTTATATAATTATTTGAATTGACAAAACAATTCTTTCCTCTGAATGCTTTCTAAATACTTTGAATTCCAGCTGCTTATTCCAGAAGCTTCTGGGGCCTTAGTGGTAATGTCATGTGTTCCAGCAGCTTTTACACTTTTATTTGCCTCAGTCTTGGCTCTGTTTTTTTTTAATGGATGAGGCAAGATTCAGTGCTGAGATACTATGCTGTGCTGAAGCAATACCATCTTGCCTTGCAAGCTGTCTTCTCTCTACTACATGCCCAGAATGCATGTGTCATCAGCTACAGAGAACATGTGTTTTCAAAGCAATCCCTCTACCTGCAGCACCTCTTTATGACTTGTAAGGTTGCTGTGAGCCATCCTAGCATAAGAAGTATTGGCTCAGTTTCTTTTCCTGTTTAATCAACCACCAAGCAGAATGCTTTTCTAGATAGTCTGAGGTATTTTTAAGTCGCTGAGCTTCTCTCTTCCAAGTCTTTGGTTGTGTTGTCTTTGTGATCTCTTCACTACTTTGATCATGCTCTTGCCTTGCCAGCAGACTTGGCTTGTTTATGTTTTTCTTGTAACATTATATTTTGTTGCCTTTCCAGCTTATCTTTGTTTATGACTTCCAATAACTTCCTCTGAAGTATTTACTATCACTTTCTCAAATATTTCCCATACATGCTATAGTGAGATTTCTTCATCATCCCAAAGTAATAGCCTGAAATGCACTCTCAGCTTCACCTTGCATGACTCCTTTGCCAAGCAATCTTACACTTGCAAAGGATCAGAGAGATGGCAACACCCAATCATCCTCTGGGCTGCATCTTTCTCTTTCCCAGAACAGAAGAGAACAGAACAGTTCATGCTCACAACCACACTGTACTTCTATAGACTTTAGCATCGCACCATGACAGTCCGTATCTTTGACTAAAAATAATGTTTTTCATGTGGTTTTTGGTCTCGCAGCTTCATGCATATATATGTGAGAGAGCCAAAGTGATACTGTGTGTGAAATTGATAACCTGGCCATTCATTGACTTTCTGTTTTTTAATTCAGGTCTCACATTTATACCATCAGCTAACAGATTCTGGAAGCTTGTCTATACTGTGGTTTTATCCACCCTTCTTCTCTGAGTCTTCTGCTGTGTTGGTTGGTGTCTGCATCAGAATAGTCTACATAGCTCAGAGTACCAGCTGTAAACATGCAGTACCAATTTGCCTAAGTATCAGTTTCCAATGACTCACTGAAGAAATTGTCATGTTTCCTACCTCTTTAGCAATGCTGTTGACATATTTTTCTTGCCCACTTTTTTATCTGAAGTTGGAAAAGTGCAATTTCATATTGTCACCTCTCCTATGTTCTGTTTTGATAATTCCTGAATTCTCTAAATCCTGTTGCATATTGGCATGTTATTGTAATATAAAACAGTGTTATACAACTGATTGTAAATATTTCCAGCTTTAACTTTACGCCAAACACTTTGACCCTCTTAAGTACTAGATTTTTTTTGTTCTAAATTTCACTTTGCAAAAACTGTTCTGTTTCCACTATGAATCACACCAGAGAAAATCAGGAAATGTCATCATCTCCCAAAAGAAATAAAATGCAGGGTTTTGCCCAGATCTACTAAGTCAGAAACACAGACAAAAGTATACCCTTGCAGTTCATAAATTTATATGTAAGCTACACCTTAATGGATAGTGAAGCTCAGACAGTGCTGCTGTCTCACTGTGATTCTAATGTTTATGGTCAAGAAGTCAGTGATGTAGCAATTTCCTGCAATGCCAATCAGCAGGCTCAGTACTGCCAGATTTGCTACACAAAATCCTATAGATTTCCATGGGCTCTCAAGTGAGTGTCTGCGGAATCATGAAGATACGCAGAAACTTTGACTTTGAGGAGCCACCATGAGGTCTCCCTGACAAGATAATTCTGCTTACTCTAGTTTTCCTTCCTGTTCTGGAAGAGACAAGGGGGATACCATACTCTTGTATCCACTGAAATGCAAACTGAACCTTACAATTTTTGCAGCAGAAGCACTGCCTTTCTGTGCTAGGAAAATAAAGACACTTGCCTGTATGTAGACTAAGCAACAGAAGTGGGACAGAGCATGTGCTGGTGTCCTGATGCTCTAATTTTCCACAATGGAGCTGGATTGGAATGCTCCATTCTAGCTTATTACTAGTCATATTCTCTTCCCACTTCCATTGGGAAATCAATGGTTGGGAAAGATGGTGTCTAGATCAATCGTTTACATACATTCTAAAGTAAGGCTGGGATACAGCCAACTAATGTACCTGGACTTGAGACTTATGACTCAGACTTTAAAAAAAAAAAAAAGTTTCTGAAGCATTTTTGTCATTCTGAAAATGTGGTAAGACTCCTATTTCTATTGATCCCTCAGCATTCCCTGGAGGGCAGTGGGAAGACCGAGCTGTTTGTGCAAGATACCATCAACCATGTGAGGCCCTTTGGGGAATGAGGTATCGAGCAGTCTGAAGGCAGAATCAACCTGACAGCAATGAGTGTCTGAAGAGTTGTCACTTCAATATCAGAGTTACATATGAATCAGCAGAAGTTTGTATTCAATCTAAGGATTTGATTCTCCTCTCACTTCAGTGAAAGTGTAGAGAAACTGCTAAGAAACCAATGATGTATAAAAAGTATAAAGATGAAATGCAGAGCAGGAGGTATTCTGTAGTTTGTGGGCTCTGATTATCAAATCCACAGTACTACAGCATGACAATTTCATTCAATTCAACAAATCAGCATGAACAAAACAGCAGAGAACCAGATCTAATAACGAGACGACAGTGACCCAGGCCAAACTGTGTTTCGTTGACAGCAGTGAAAAGCCAAGCAGAATGCCACGGATTTCAGAACTCAGCCATAAGTCCCAGAACCAAGAGACAGTGAGTCTGTCTCACATGCCATGTGCTATTTGCCATGTGCAGAAACAGCACATGTGCTGGAGCTGTTCTTGCTGGAGAAGGACACAGTAGCTACAGGTGCTGAGATACAACAGCAGTGTCTGCATCTGACACATGCAGCGGTATTAATATGAAGAGGAATTGCAGGCATTTTCTTCCAGGAATGGTCAAACTCTTTATATTTAAATCCAGGCAAAATGGCTTAAAAGTCTGTTTTTTAAAAAATCAGACTGAGTTTAGCCACAGACACTTTTCAGAATTGAAGGTGTTCCATGTCATTCGTATCCCAGATTTGAATTCTGCATTTTTTTTCATACTGGGACAATGAAGCTGGTGGAAAATCACTTTAAATAAACTTGCCAGAATCCAAGGCAATGCACCCGGCCAGGGCTTTGAGAATTTACTGCTGATGGGTTTGCTGCTAGAGAATTGGTAGGCAGAAACATTACCTAGAAAGGTGTTCACACTCTGTCTGAAAGGAAGTTCAAAGAGTAAAAAAATCTGTCCCCAAAACATTGCTGCTGGAAAGTTTAACAAAAAGTAGGTTTCCTCTAAAGAATCTTTGGTTTTTGAAGTCTGTAATAGCAGCTCAGCACTAGCTTATTCAGTATTATGCACAGCTTATCTTCAAGGTAGACCTGAAATAAATTTCTTGGTGAAGCATAGGCCTGGCAATCCAAATCATTCAGCACTAATTACTTCAATTGGAAAATAATGCTACTTAGGAACTTATTTCTGGTTATGGATGTCTCTGTATCACATATTAAAACCACGCAATCCCAGACAGATGTGACAACATGGCACTCCAAAATGCAGGTGTAGTCTACTCTCTGCATGAGGGAGATCTTAGAAGCAAGCATATGACTGTCATTATGACAGCAGGGCTTGCTGTAAGAGAGATGAGAGATAATATTATGCAGCCTTGTCATAATGGCATAGCAGGCCAGGAATGAATCATGGTTCTTGAGAGAAACATCAGCTTGGCTTCTGCACTTAGCTGGTGTGTCTCCCATCACGAGCATTTCCACTTAGGAAGAGTGAGATAAAGCTGTAACCTTTTGTTTATAAGACATCATTGGGATGACCACACTGGTGAGCAAACTAGAAGTGTGATGCAAGACCATTTCATCAGGTAACAGGTCCTTTCTAACTGAGAATAGGCTGGAAAGCAAGAAGCAGTGCTGGGGGAGAAAGCACAGGACTTGGTCAGCACCATCCTCAAAGAGGAACCTCTGTATCTGGTGTTTCTGAAGAGAAAGTCCTCGGCTGTGCATTGAACTGTGTCTGTAACTTGAACCAAGCCATTACTTATTAATTTTACACTTCTGTTTCCGTATATGTTAGGAACCCATCTTCCATCCCATATTTTACAATAGTCACTTGAAGTCCCCTCAGTTCCCTTTTCTTCAATGATAAACACCAGTTTGTTTTTAAATCCATGGTAGTGGTGTTATATAGTAGAGCTACACAAGAAAAAAATAGCTTCCATCCTTTTTTCAGGCATCGCTCCTGTGATGTCTGTATGAACCACAGAATGAAAACAGGCTCTGAATTCAGGCTATTCTCTTCAAGTACCACATGTCAGTGAAATTATAACAACTTAGTTGATTTACCACAAGAGCTAAGGGACTGGAAAAGAATAATACTATTTTGTGTCCCTGATGTCTGAAAATGTATGTAATAAAGAATCTGAGAACACTGGAAGATGTTTTCCTTTATTCAGAAGTACTGACTAGAGTAGCCTCAGATAATATGCTCGCAATAGAAACATTCATTGTCATGATGACACATTTGTGCAAAGTGAATTTTGAAAAAAATATTGCCTGATACTTTTCACAAAATCAACTTACTCTGGTTTTACAACTATATACAGTGACACTTTTATAAATGAAAGGCATCCTCTGAGATTATGTTTTACCATAAATAATTGTCCAGAACTTTTCCTGCCTTCCATGACCTTGGCAATGAATAAAATGACAAGGAGAATTCCTCCATGACAGTTTTATATCTTAGGATTCATAAGGCAGATTTTTGTAGTTAAATCACCTGAACAGCAATGGATCACACAGACTGCAAATCCAAACTATTTGTCAAAAGTCAGAACAGGGAGTTTAGTTTATTTCTGCATTGGCCAACAATGAAAATAACTTGATCTGGGGCAGGAAAGGGTAAGATGATCCTAATTTTCTCTTTTTTTTTTTTTTTTTGTCCTCTAATTTGGTAATTAAGATATCCACTATCATTTCAACAAAATGGATGACCCTTGCACCCTAATGATTACTGCTGTTTCAAGGGAAGGCAATGCTCTTGACCACTGTGAGAAGACTGTCAGCTGGCTCCTAGATGGATCTAGATTCAAACTTTCCTCTCCTGTCTTTTGGTTTTTTTTCTGAGTACTAAGATACATTTTCCTTACAATAAGTTTTTATGAAGTAATTATTGACCAAAAACTAATTCTGATTTTAACTGATTTACCCAACAGGTCTAATTTATATAACAGGAAAAATGAATATTCCTACTGGGCTGTGACAACAAATAAATAAATTCAGAAAATATGCATCATCCTTCTAATTGTATCAGTAAGAGCAATTTACTTGATCTCACATTTATATTTCCAGACTCCAAAAGTTAAGTGGCAGAAACATTCCAGTATGAAGAGACTTATAACTCAGTAGCAGATCAAATCTTTATTTTCCAGGTATTTGTGAAGTGAATTTTCAACAATGTCATGACATATATATAATAGATACTAAATACATATATTCTTAGGGGAGTTTTGTAACCAACTCTGTGGAAAATGATGCTGGACATCACCACGGCTAAAAAAAAATACTCAGCTATAATTTGGGAACTCAGACTTGACCCTTGGCTAAAATATTCATTTGTTACATCTCATATGCTCTGCTAGGCTCTTGAAATAGGGTTATGCATATAATCTATTAATGCTTATATAAAACACCAGAAAGAATTGGCATTTTTAAGCATAATTGTGATATATGGAGCACTGAAGACTTAGATGTCAATTTTGCATTGATATAAAATCCTGTTCCATCTTATTGAAATCAACTGGGATCACACAGCTGTAGATTCTTACAGAATTTTTGCTGATGATCACATCGTATATAATTATCCTGCCTTATCCTAATTATCTTTAATCTGTCCTGTTTGGAGCAGCAGCTAAGAGGCACTACAAGTGGATTCCAAAGGCGTAAGTAAGAATTTACACTGATACTTACATGGCTTAAGGCCCAGTTACAGTTTTTGTTCAAGAATTTACACTACATTCTAGTAATGTTCAGTAATACTCTTCTACCCACACTTCTTAAAAATTCCAGTAAGGAAAACTGTTTTCTTGGACTAGGCTCGTTGCAATTGTAGGCTCACCCTGGCTGGGACAGGCTTGCCTGTGGAAGAGAGGAAGGGAGAGCGTGTAGCTAGTCACAGATATCCACATCGGCCCTGGCTGGGAGGGCACCCGGGCCCGTCTGGGGGCAGGAGGAATGTTTGGTGTCCTCCTTCCTCTGCCTGCCAGATCCCCAGTGTTTGTACTGGGTGCTCCCTCTCTGCCAGTGCCGCTGGCTGGGGTCAGGTCGTTTCTGTAGAGCATCCTGCGGTTGCCCAACCTGTGCGTGTCACTGGCTCCTTCCCTTCCTGTTCTGTCTCCTGTTCACCAGTAGCTGCTTGCCTGGCACCTGGGGAGGAAATGCTCAGGCTGCAGGAGGGAAGGCTTTCCAGCAGGTACCAGAACAGAGCCTGCAGACATGGTGAATGGCAGCGAAAAGCAATGTACTTATTTCTTCTCTCTTTCAGCGGAAAAGTAATGGAAGAAGTATGAAGCCTGGCTGCTTAGAGAGCTGGCTGGTATGGTGGAGGTGGCAGAAATGGGTGTTTGCTGACTATTATAGAAAGATACACACCTTTACCCCCCAAAAGCATTGAATTTCAGTGTTAAGAGGCTTACTCATATTTTCCCTCTAAAGCATTAAATGAACCATTATTAAAGGAAAAGTATATGGGACACAAGTCCAGTTCACCTAAAAAATTGCAAGGGAGTAATCAACAACTGCTTCCAGCTCAAGCCAAAGCTACAAAGGCAGCAAAATAAACCAGCAGGAAGAGAGACAACAATCCAGTAGACTCCTTATGGAGAGAGGTACAGAAAGAAGACTGGAACACACCTGGAGACACGGATGTTATGGATGTTGAAAATAAGATTAATTTCATATCCCACTGCTGTAACTGACAAAATATAAAAGGAAGAAAAAAGTATATAAGTTCACACTCCAAGTAGGAATACTCAGACTTGCTATGAAACAGAGACTTTATGTAGCACAAGTTTAAGGCATATTTTTGTATTGTAAATGGCATGTACTGGGCTGCTTTGCCAGCACCTGTAAGGTGATATTAGTGACCTCTTTGACTGTAGCAAAGCTGTGGGGGCAGCTGGATGCAATGCTTAAGCTGGACTTATGCTGCAATGCCATGGATAAGCTCTCCCCTCAAACTGTAGCCACTTTGCTGGGTGCTGGTGATACAGGCACAAGGAAAAGTCTCCCTGGAGCCTTGTCTCCTCCAGGCTGAGCAACCCCAACTCTCTCAGCCTGTCTTCATAGGAGAGGTGCTCTGGCCCTCTGACTGTCTTTGTGCCCTTCCTCTGGAGTTGCCTCAACACATTCATGTTATTTGTGTGCTGGGGACCCTAGAGCTGGATGCAGAACTCCAGGAAGGGTCTCAGGAAAGCAGATTAGAGGGGGAGAGTCACTCCCCTCACCCTGCTGGTCATTCTTCTTTTGAGGCAGCAAGCAATGCTGAAGAATAGAAAAATGTAGCAAAAAGAAATAGCTATTGAAGGTAAAAAGAAAATACAAAGGACACACCTTTTCTGAAGATTGATAGCCCTGAAAAGCTCTCAGGTCTCCAAGGAAACCTCAGGTCATATTATGCAAAAATAGTGCCCAAATAAATTTCTAGTTTAACAAGGCTCTGTAATAGAAAGGGGGAGAGTGCTTGGAGCAGCCACTGCCACCTAATAATGGAAATCTAAGAAAAAGAAGATTATAAGGATATAAGTAAAGCATATAGTAAAGAGTGATCTTCCCCTCATGACAATCCTCTGCCTACTGACTATAAACCATTTAGGAGCTTTCTGTGCCAAATCTGCATTCAGATAACATGTTCCTTGCCCTGAGAGTGTGTCTAATACTTTTTTAATCCAGTTCCACATTTTCAGTGGTTATGGTCTTTGGAGTGAGATGATTTAATCAGTTTACCTTATGATGCTGACATATAATGCAAATCACAAACAATTAGAAAGCACCAGGAACTGATTTCAGCTACAGCTCAAGATACTGAAACAATGGGATAGTGATGTAAGGCTCTTGTACCATTTGTGGTTGGAGATTGAGCCAGCAATTCATGCATTCAAGATGAATGAAAGTCTATAATCAAAATTAGCATCAAGTTTTCCTCAGGAAGTTTTTGGTTTTGTTGCAGTTGTTTTGCTTTTCTTTTTCTGTAAGCAACAGTAAATGAGTCCTGTATAGAAAATCACTATATGTATCAGGTGATATGAGCAGGAGATATTTTTCAGAGTAGGAGAACAGTGATTCTAGACAGTCAATGGTAGACTTCATCCCCCCACCTCAGATTTAAAGGAAACCAAGCCCTGATCCTGGTTGGTCAAAGGAGTATACCTACAGAATAGACTACTCTTAAGGACAGATTTAGAAGGGTATTTATTTATTTATATTATAATATTATAAATATAAATATTATAATATTTATAGTATTTATTGCTGTTTAGTAATACCAATAGGTGTCTAGTGTATTGTGCAGAAGAGCTTAAGCACTTAAAGACCACTGTCTTTAAGCATTTCAGGGAGGAGTCTGGTTTAAAAGGATAGTTACATCACTCTACTGGCAAACAGAAATCCTCCACAGCAAATACCAGTAAGATGGTTGCCCAGGCATAATAAATATCTGGCTACAATACTAAATGTATTATTAAGAGGAAGTAAAACTTCAGTTGACCACAGGTAACTCAAGAGGAAGCCTTACTTCTATATACATAGTTATAACTGAATGTCTAAGTTTCAAATTATGACTGTTCATGAGTAACATTTTTTTTAACTTTTGGCTTCTAGTGCAGTACCATTTTTAACCTTGGCTGTTACTTCAGGAAGGGCTTTCTGGATGGTGCCATCTGGCTGTCATCAGCTACTGCTCAGTCATATGCAGTTGTGAGAATATATCTTAGGACAGGAGAATATTCCATTCCATCTAATTTTAAGTTCATGTTACATAATAGTGTAATATCTGATAATTTCTTCCTGTTTACTCTGGTAGCTTATAGTTATTTTGATTAACTGCTTGATTTAAAACTATACCTGTAATTCTTTACCTGTAAATTATGTCTTTTTGCTCGTTTTATCTTTTCATCTGCTACAAACAACAATATGATACATTTTATGTGATTGACCACTTTCAGAGTTTTGCTTGGCATGAGTGGTACAGATTCAAAAGATACTGAATAATAGTATACATAAATCCCTTTAATATGCCAACAGTCTTTTTCTAGCATTATCCATGGATGAATATCAGTAGTTTTTTTCTCCTCTCAGGAGTGAATGTGTATCACAGTACAAAGATAACCATTTACAAAGATTATATGGTTTTGCCTGTATATTGTTTTTTGTCTAGAGGAACCCCAGTTAATACAAATTTATTAGTACTATAATTTGTGAAAATCCTGCAGTCAGATTTGTTAGCCTCGTCTCCATGCAATGTACAGCATCCCATTAATTTAAATGGCGTGGTTGTACATGCACTTCACATATGTACTTTCAGACCCATTACGCAATATTCTAGTGTTTGTTTAAACTACAATTACCCATAGATTTGACCTGAACTGAAACACATTTTTCACTAAGGGAATTCGCAAAAATACATGGGAGAGCTTAGCAGAGGGAATGACTCCATGAATTTTTACAGAATACCTAGGACTGGACCACTGTTTCAGCATACCAGCATTTTTACTAGGTCTTGGACTTGGATCTATAATTGGCAGTTCAGGCTGATCAATAAAATGAGAGCTTTTCCCTACATAAATGTTGTACCAACTGAACCACAATCAATGGTTTAATTTAGGGACAGTGGTGCAAATTCTTTTGTGCACATGACTGAAAACCTCAAACCCTGCAAGGAACTGCCTTAATTCTGATTAATTTGTGTTAGATTAAAACCCAATCAAGAATATCCACATGGGATTTTTGTAAGAATTTAATTAACTTTTAAAACATATGTCTAGATAAACAGATGCAACTTTGTGAACAAGTGGGCTTTAGACTACAAGATTATACTGAAGTAATTTTTCAGGTTTTTCAGCCTGTTTTCAAGAACTGCAATTTTACCCTTAAATTCACTATAATTCTGATGAAACAGTTTTTGCTGCATGCTGATCAGCTGTTTGCATCAGAGAGACTAAAAGTAAAAAACATGAATTAGATTTATAAACATTTAGGATCTATTAGCCATTATGCTTTCAGTTTTTCATAAGTTTTAGTAATTAATGTCCTGATAATAGCAGATGGTCCCAATTATTTTCAAAATACTGTAGTAAAAATATGTATTTTTTTTGTCTTACAATGTGACACCAAATGTAAGTGCTTCTGGCTCCAGCACTCTCCTTCTTTCTGTCTTACATTCTGTGGTTTATTGCTATGCCTCTGTTTTAGCTGAGAGACAAGTTGAAAGCAATTGTCACTCCAGACAGAAGCACAGATATTAAATTACTGTTTAATTTTAAACATGCAGAAAAAAGGACTACTGAGTTCATTTGAATCCTTATATACCCCAGACTCTGGAAATCGCACTGATTCCAATTCCAATGTGGAAGCCTTAACAGCATGTTATTTCTTGCCAGTATATCAGTTTCTCTAGTTTTTCTCTCCATGTAAGCATCCTTGTTCCCAAATCAGAATATCACCCATGAACAAGTATTTCAGGGTCATAGAGTCCCCTACAACTGTAGTAGCCATAGAGTATATGTACACCTTATAAAACTCCACAGCAGTCGCACTCTAAATACAGCACACCACAGACACTTCTCAAAACCTTCTGACAAATATAAGACTTGGAGTAATTCACAGATGCAGTGAATTGATACTGCAGGAAAAAAAATCAACAGTTTCATCACTGTGCCATGATCCTGCAATAGCAGAATAGTTCCTAAACAAAACTTCTAGAGTATCTTGGAATGCAGTGAATAGCCCTGAAAAAAGAGAATAGCAAGAAACTCAAGTTAATGGTCCCTGCAAATTTCTCCTAAATTAAATGTTCTTCTTTCACTTTAAATCTGCCTGGCTTATTGCTGAGGACATGAGAACAACACACAACTTTCTGATCACTACAGGACACCAGAGGAAGCCAAAAGGTGGATTTTTTACTGTCTAGGGATAGAGTAGACAAATAGTGAGACGGCTTCTCACATCAGTGATTTTTGGGTACAAATATATTGGGTATGCAAGAGATTCTAATTTCCCATCCCTATAAATTTACTCTTCCCATGATACAGTCTTTACAGACTGACGATTACAAAAGTTCAGTATTTAGGACATCATCAGCTTCTTATCCTTGCTACTGTTGTTTGCTAGATCACTTCATATTATGCCCTAGAAACATGTTAGGACTTTTTTCCTCATTTTTGACCTGAAGTTCTTTGATTTTATGACAGTGTTATTATTCAGTTTTTCTCCTTTCTTATGTACAACTATTTTTTAAAAGTCTTTTGGTCATCCTTCCTCTGCAACTATTCCATTTTAATCTGTTATTGAACATATGAAAATTTACAGGCAATACTGCAAAAAAGATCTTCTTGGTACTTCATACAACTCCTGCATTTCTAGCTCTATTAGAAATACTTTAGCCCTATTACTAGTGTCCTATTACTGCATTTCAAAGCTGTTTCAAAATGGTTGTCAACAGCCACCCTCCAATAACTAATACACCAAGATATTTTTCTTCCACTCTATTCCCTATGATGGATGGTATTTTTAAGCAGTGTGTACTACTCTGTTATATTCCTTTAAGAAAGAAAGAACTGAGTCACATGGTCCTTATAGAGAGAAAGAGACTGTTCTTAGCTTCAAGCAAATACCTCGAGGAGAAACACTTCTCTGAAGGCAGGGTGTGGCAAAAAAAGGCAAAAAGTCCTCCAGAGCAGCAGAGGGGTGGAGAGATTGCTTTCTAAGGAACAGGGAGCAGAGCCAAGGCTAGAGCTCTATACCTTCTTTTTATGTTCCAAGAAAGGACCACACAGAGGTCTGACAACTCAGAAAGCCACTCAGTGAACTGAGATCACAACTAGAAAGAAGTATCCAGATGATGAAGTTTCTGTGGGCAGGAGGCAGGTTGTTTATAAATTCATTCTTCTCTGCCAGCTCACCTAGCCACTGGACTCTCTTTGTGTAAAACACAAACTGTTCTAGTGTACATACAAGTTAAACCTGGTCTTTGGAGGATGAAAGTCTCTTATTTTTCGACTTTGGAGAGCTCATTATAAGAAAGATGTTTAGGCAGACCCACTGCAAAGTTCCGTCTGGGTTAAAAGCCCATGTATGCATGACCTTATGCTGCTCAATCCCTACCATTTCTGCCTCTTGTTCTTAACCCAAAAATTATTAAGAAGTGTAGGACAAGTCTCAAGACTGTTCTGTGAGGAAGTGTCAACAGATTGCCATCTTTGTCTTGAGAACTTCTCTTTTCATACATTGAAGCCTCTGCTAATCAGCACCTTATCGACCTAATCAGCTCTTGTGGTGATCCTCATAATTTCCACTTCAGTAATAATTTGTCTTGGCACTATAGTAAGTGCTGCTGTAACGTGTATGTAACGTGAAAATTCAGGCTATCACATTGTCCCTGTGTAAAAGGTCAATTATCTTACCCAAAAAGATTACAGTCTGAGACCATCTTTGGTTGATAGAGCCAGGATTATCTCATTTTGCATTTCCCTTCAAGGCTTTAATTATTTTTTCTTTTAAATATTTTCTAACACTTTATGCAATGTTGCATTCAAATTAAAAGACTCAGTTATTCTGATTTCTCTTTTCCCATTTTTGTAGAATGTAAAAAGGAAGGGAAATAGAGAGTATATTGATATGAATACATTTATTTTGTTGATAAGGCCTGAATTTGTATTCAGTTGAGAAGAGTCACCTTCTATCAATGTTTTGGCTTCTTTTATAGATATAACACACTGCAATCAAGGTTTCCAAGGTTGCCAAAACTTCCCTTTTGCAAGAACTGCCCACCTATATGCCAGGTTCATAACAAATATAAAAGATTTCATAAAGAACTTCATTTCAGCAAAGCCTCATTTTTCAACAGAATGCAGTGTCAAAAATATTAATCAGACCTAGCCATAGATTTCTTTTCCTATATAGTCTTTTCCATCATCTCTGTGGTCTTTATGACAAGCTCAATTGGCTGAATTCAAGTTGTTTGGGTTCTCATACTGTGACCATAACCTTGCTGTCTAAGCTATTGCTCAATCTTTTTAAGTTTTGGGTAAACATAGGTCAACGTCACTGCTACATTATGTAAGACCTTTTATGGGGTAGTATTTCATTAGAAGACAAATATTTAAGAATCTTACTGTCTATGAATTATTTTTATTTCAGGAATATTCACAGTGATTGATGAGTAATTTAAGATGTATTGTCATAATTTTATAAGCATGTTGTTTTCAAAGCACTTTTCAGTATGCTCAAGTTCAAAGAGAATTAATGGTGAGTGCAGAAAAGTGGTTAGAGACTTCTTACTTTTTATTTCAATGAATATTTGGTGATGTATTTATCATGCTGTTCAAAATGTTTATCACATTGTGAATAGATCCATCTACAAACAACATAACTTCACAGATTTTAAGCGCAGGAGGGGATACTGTAAGACACCATATTGCACTACTGATTCCCTATGCCACAAAAGGCTACAGGTCTCATAATTAATTCTTGCTTCAAATCCAAGAGCATACTTCCTTTGAAAATTTCCAGTGACACATCTCTTACAATTCTTGCTTAGATGTTCGGGTACTGATTTTTCTTATCCCAAGACATTTTCATTCTATTTCTAGCTGTGACTTTCAACATCAGATCATCTTACATTTCATTTATCATGTTTAAGAGCTGCCTTCTAGTGTATATTTTTCACAGGCAGCAATCAAATCACCCATGTATCTCTGCATTAGTAAGCTTTTTTCTTTTTCTCACTGTAAGTCATGCTTCTCTTTCTTTAATCATCTGCATCTCTTCTGAAGTGACTATTTAACATTTTCTCAAGAGCATATTTTGGATAGAAAGCCTTTTGCTAGACAGTGTGCCAATGATTACACCAATGCTAACTCCATTAGCCATAGCATCATACTACAGAGATTTTTTCAGTTTAGTATTACTTCCAGCAGGTAACTTTTTCAGTCATTAGCTTCCATACTATGGTCCCACCTTCTGTAAGGGGCCTATATCCCTTCTTGAGAGCCCATATCCCTTACAATGTCTGTGCAGAAACACGCTTTGTTTGCTTGAAGCTGGTTACCAAACAATTCGTATCACTGTCTTGATGTTCTCTCTTATTATTATTGAGCACTCCCCCACAGCTTCTGAAATGTGCACTTTTTATCAGTAACCACTTGATGATGATTTGCCTTTTATAGTAAATATTTTTAAATCCATTTATAACCTATCATATCAAATCTTACTGTGGTTGCATCTGCAGTTAATGAGCAATAAAAGTTCATACAATGAATCAACAAGATTGATCAAGACAGCTGCCTGTACGAAAATGTGTTTTAGGTGAATTTGTACTTTGTGTTACAAAATTGGGCAGGCTTTGACCAAATCCTTTAGTGCACTGGCTCTGCTCAGTGATTCCAGGCTGAATTTTAAAATTTGAAATGAATATTATGCTTTAAAAATGTATCCCTGTTTTCAGAGAAAGCAATCACTTCACTCAAAAAAGATTAGGTTGTTTTGAGATTGTGAACATTTCTGCAGATAGCAATAGCTGTACAAATAGTCTTACTTTCCCAGTAATAAAACCCAGTGACTCGAAGGACCAAAATCCAGTGGTTTTGAAGATATTTCAGCAGATAAAATCTCTGTTTGTATGTTTCAGAGGTACAGAGAGCCTGGAATGGGTGTGGTGGAGCTGAGAGCACCAGCCTCAGGAACCAGTAAAACCAGTTCTTCTCTATATAGTTTGGGAAATCCTGCCTTCAAAGACATGAGTTGACCACTTTTACTAAAATATCCAGCTCACATTCAGGTAAAATTCCGATTATAAATCACTGTCTAGTGGGTCCTACCTGGATGTAGGCCATTTTCATGAGAGCAGACTACTTCTACCATATGACAATAGAATTTGACTAGCATGCTTTGGATTTTTCTCCAAGTGTGAAGCCAAAATGAGCCATAGCAAACCATTTTTTTTTCCCTTCTTTTTATACTGTAGGGTTGTTTTTTTAACTGGGAATCATCTCCTGCCAACATGTGTCTCATCCCAATCACAATTCCATTGTAAGTGCACTGCTTATAATGCACTGTCCAGGTCTTCCACTAACTGCTGATGTTGGAACCTCTAGCACTGATCCTCCTATTTAGATTCTCTCCATCTGCCCTACAGAGGGAGAATGATTTCACAATGTGTATGCTTTTTATACACAGTGGAAGAAATACTCTTTTTCAAAAATTACATCTAATTAAATGAGGCTTGTAAACAGTAGAGAAGAGTACCTCATTTTAAAGCTGTAGCATTAAAACATGTAGAATGCTAAATAAAACCAAATATGTGTTCTTTTTATTTGACTGGACTATGCAAGCTTCAGTTAGGGTCCTGTATTCATTGTTAATGAAGGATATATGAAAAGAAATTATGTCCAGCTTTACAATCTGAATTTTAGTGACAAGCATTTTCTCTATGTCAATCTAAATGTGTAGATCAATTTGATATTGATAACATAGTCAACATGTGTTTTATTTCATGTTTTATTTGGTTTACTATCTCTTCTCTTTGTATCTCATAAAAATAATTGCTGTGTTTAAAGAAGGTGCTTGAAAGGCAAAGAAACAGAGCCATTAAACCCGGTGATGATGTATAAAAGGAATAGTCCATAAGTCATTGCATATGATATTCAGGTCAGGACAGACTGACCTGGACAGCCAACCACTTATTAATTAAGTATTCATTTCCAGCAGTCTTTAGATTGTTGATGGATTCTCTCTTCATGCCTAAGTTTTTATGATTACGTCTTGTATTTGTCCATGATGATGATAGTCATTCACAAATAAGGAGATCTATCCTACACAAATGTCTTCAGTGGGGTTTCTTCAAATTGCTGTGATATATAAAAAGGCACGTTTTGTTTTAAATGACAGGGACAATTTGTCAGGGAAATCCTTAAAGATTGGCTGTTAAGATAATTCACAAAGCAACCAAATTAATCAATCTGATCCTGTATTGTAAGAGGGCAAAAAATTACAATAAAGGTAAATCTCAGATGTAGGAAAAAATTGCTGTATTATTTAAGACCTCCAAAAAAATTACTGAGAGAAAATATTCCCCACCCAAGGTTGAAAAAAGAGAAATAGGTCAGCTATAGACTGTAGGCTTGAAAGAGATGAGCTACAAAAGAAATTTAGGACAAGAGGCTATTGCATCAGACAGAGGAAGGAAAGGGCAGTTGATAAGCAGAGTCTGCATTAGGGCAGCAGAAATATTAAGGACCACGAAAAATCCCTTTCTCTTTTTTCATCAATTTGCTTCACACTTAAGTCATCTTCTACTGGATGGCTGGGAATGCATAAATTCCAGCTTACTTTCCTCTAAATTGTCAACAGACAAGAGACTTAAAGGATGAATCTGAGTTCTGCTTTAAGGCATGTGAAAAACAGACCCATTATAGATTGATTCATATGGAACAACTCACTAGGCTGACACCCACTCATTTCCTTTCAATCACAATGCAGGGGAGTTTCCTGTTTAATTGCTTCTCAAATGGTCATAATTTTGGTAGATCCATCCTTTCATCTTCCTGATCACCATGAATTCAACATTAGAAAACATCTACCAATTAGGAGTTGCTGTATGGTGTGTACAGCAAACAGTGCAGCTGGATTAACAAGAAGGCAGAAATTATGAACACATAGTGACAGGGGAAACTGCTCAGGTAAAAACAAAAAAGAAATCCCATCTTGACTGAATTAATGGAGATGGAGATAGCATATACACTGTAAGATGTTCACACAGGAAATCTAAAGACAGAAGAAGATTTAGAGTAAAGAAACTCAATACAATCAACATCTGCTGATGCTGAAGAAATGAAGATATATTGCCAATTGAGAATCCTTAAAAAAAAACCCAAATCTGTTAAAAATAACCAAAATTAGATGATTGAGTAACACTTTGTCTTACTAGTCCTTATAATTCAGTAACCGTTCTGGTTCCATGCAAGGATATGGACATTTATTTATAAACAAAAGGGATAGCAAATCAATGTAAATTTAGAGGCCTGTTTAAAATGATTGATGTCAATTACCACAAAATCACGGATGTGTCTAACACAGGTGGCGACATGTAGGATGACAGTTTTAGCCGTAATAAGGCCACAGTACAACATCGTTTTTCCAGACAGCTTTCTATTGCACATAGAAAATATTTTCCATTAATCATTTTTTTAAAATGTAAAAGAGAATTAACTTTGATTGTTCTTTTGTCCTTTTATGTTTGCTGTCTAAGAAAATGTAGATGATACTATGTCTGCAGAAAGTGAATTTTAAAAGCAGTCTCCTCATGCTCTGTTCTTTGCTGTACATAAAACTCTCCAGTATCCTCCATGCCTACCTAGTTATTGTGTTGAAGACTAACATGAAAGTGCATAGTAATTGATAGAAAGCAGATAGTTACTGCAGAGCTCAAGGCCTGCCTTCTCTGGGTCCTAAAATCCATACAAATCCCTAGCTGAATCGTATGTTATTAATCTCTCACCTACCAAATGCTTTTCTGCAGCACTAGCCTTTCCTGTTAAGAGTACTGAGGACATTCCTCATTTCCACAATCCAGCAAAAAAGAGAGGCTGTTATTCAGATCCTTGTAATCAAAACAGCTGAACACAGAGCATCTGACCCTCTCTTATTACTTCATGACAAAGATGACTTTGACAAAATATCTGAAGATGTCTCTGAGGTAAAAAAGTGTTAAATAAAGTGAGCGTGCACGGCTGGTCACTGAGAACAAGGGAAGCCGAAAATAGAACCTCCTTGTGAAAAGAAGCATCACAGACTTCAGAAACAGCAAAAGAGAGAGTACAATTGAGACAAAATGAAACTGGGGGAAGATCATGGAGAAAGAGCTTGAGAATTGTGATCTTTCAGAGGGAATGCATAAAAAGGAGCACTGTGGTGTTATCTGGTGATTAGGGAGAGCACTGTAACAACAGTAGTGAACCTTCAACATGTAGCCGGACAAACTCTAGGAGAAGGAGCTAGTGAGGGAGGGCAAGAGATCTCTTTGCCTTTTGTCAGGTTTCTCATTAGCTAATGCTACTGGCAACTAGCTTCAATCAAAATATTTCAAGGGTTTTACATTGCATCCAAACCTATTAAAGGACCAGATGCTCACATGAAGAGAGTCTTGAAAGAGTTTTATCCACCAGCAATATTTACTGTCTATTTCCACCAGAATTTGGCATGAAAGTTGCACAATATTTCTAGAGCAGATCTAATGGTTCGTTGCCTGACACTGCCCTGTCTCTGGAGTGGAATCTGGCTGTCTTCTAACCTTGTACTCAGCTCATCTACCTCATTAAAATGGGATAAAATGAAACTAGCAAAACCCAACCAAAATTCTTGCTTGTTTAGGGAGATGAATTGGCTCAGTCTCCATCTGGAGGAATGCCAGAGCCAGAGAAAAAGAGGGAATGAGACATGCAATAAAGAGTGTGTTGGAGACAAAGGGGCAAGTGGGAATGATACATTTTGTGACAGATGTACTGTGAAAATTCACCTTTAGAAAAGAGGACAGTTACTGTTCCTATGCACCAAATACCTTGATTTGGTTTTAAGATTTTAAACAGAGATAATTTCATCCTTTAAAAAACCTGGAAGATTCAGCTATGATATATAAAAACAAGTGGCAGTAATTTTCCATGATGTGCTTTAAGAACATGATGGAAAAGAGGACAAAATTCAACACACAAAAACCATCACTGAAGTCAGAAACTGGTTTACACTATTTTTGTTCTGGAAACTTTTAAACCTAAAAAGGACAACAGGATGTTTTGTTTTATGAAAAGGTTTGAAAGGATTCCAGTATAACTACAAGAGACTATTCCTCCCTGTAAAGACAACGAAAACAAGATGACATGAAGTATTTTAAAACATGGGTTATTAAAATTCAGTTCTCAGTTAACTGTCAAAATGTAAAGGGTAAGCCCACCATTTTGTCTTCCTTGTAAAGTCTCATTTTCCTTTCTTTAGGTCGCCTTTACTTTACCAGCAGAGGGAGCAGGTGGAAGAACAAATGAAAAAGGAGCTGACTTCAATTAAACTTTGATCTTTGCTCTTTGTTCCAGACAGAGAAAACAAGGACCAGTTTCAGCAGCTGCTGCTAGCGGGCCAGAGTATCCACAGCACAAATACACTGTTTTGCCTGTGTTCTTTCTTCCTCTTACAGTTCTTACAGTTCCTGGCAAGTAGTATTAGAAATCCTGACAGTTCCACCAGTCCTGTCTTATTTTCATCCCTGTGGACTGGCAATGTTTAGCAGAAAATTGAGGCAGAATTCTAACTGATAACATTTTAAATTCAGCTGCATATTACTCGCAGCCTGTCCTATAGCTTGTAGCAATTTCACTGCATCTTAACCACTTTTCTAGAACTGGGCTCTACTGTAAATCTGGAAACATCCAGACAATTTGTGTAAAATGAGAAGTCATAAGGAAATTTATGTCTGAATAATGCAGTGCTAGTTTTGATCTATTGGAGAAGTTTTTCAGTTCAGCTGCATCTCACAAGGGGATTTTTAAAGCTAAAGTCTTGTTCAAAACAGTGTTTTTAAGTAATTAAATATTTGTCTGAGAAAGTTCATGTTCTCTTACAAACACCTCATTTTCTTCCCACCTCTCATTTCTACCTATTCACAATTAGCTTCCTCCCCATCATTTCTGAATACAAAATGGACTTTATACCTAATAATGAAATTAAGTCAAGTAGAATCTCTTACTGTGCATCAAAGATCCTGCATTTTGTTTCTGTTTCAGAAAAACTCAGCATGTAGAAAGAGGGAGACTAACACTCCTTCTTTTTGAGAGATATATCTTCTGGCAACATGAGGTTTTTTCTTTAAAATACAAGTAAATGTATAGGACATGTAAAAGATGATTTAGAAGCTGCCCTCAGTAAGGAGAAGGAGGTCTAGTGGGATCAGGTCAGAGATTCAGGGAAATGCTTTATACCAGACTTCTCAGAGGTACATTCCCAATAAAATCTTACAGAAGCAGTTTAGCACTATCAAGAAGTATATCAGTTTCTCTAGATTCAATCTGATTGCTGCTTGTTTTTCTTTTTATTTTTTTTTTTAATTCAGTCATGTGGGACTTTGAGCAAGAAATAATTATTCCATAGGGACTAAAGGTGAGAATCAAATAGGTCTGAAAATAATGCTGTTTTCATTAGATCAAAGGTGAGTTAATACTAAAAAAAAATTAACCACTGAAAAAAGTAATCAGTTTCTAAAATTCTGACTAGCACTTCACAAAAATGATTCACCACATGGCACAGAGGAAATGAATGGGTGGCTTTGTAACGACTCCCACAGCAGAGCTATAGGTGTGGTTTATCTATCCTCAACCAGAGGAGATAAACAGGGCTTTGAAGACAAAGAGCAGTGTCAAAGCCCTTACCTCTGTTGCTGTACGTTAAGAAGCCTACAAAATCATCAAGAAAACTCTCAGTTTTGAGCTGGTAAACAGTTTTTTAGAAAAGGTACCAAGGCATTACAAACAACTGGAAGAGCCTTTAAATCTGCCTTCAAAGTGGAAAAAACTGTGCAGAGCTACAGCATACATTTGCCTGTCTTCATCATATAAAACTATTTCAGGCTATATTTGATAAGATGTTTGATGAGGTCATGAGTGATAGAGTTTATGCTAATCAGGTTAGATTTATTTTCTAAAAGGTTCAGACAGCCATTACTGATTAATATTAACATCCCATCTATGCTACCGAGTCCCTATGAGGCCATTTTTCTCTTAACAGAAGGTTTTGTTTGACTGACGTAGCTGTACGTTGAGGATATTACCTAGCCTAGTATTTTACAAGTTTAGTCCAGCTTTTGTCTCATCAATATTTTCTCATAGATCCCTGAAGAGTGAATTCAAACTGACAACAGACTTGCAATTTTTAGTCGCCTTTGTTGGACCACTCAGAAGTACCTGACCATGGGCTGAAAATCCCTAAAATATACATGGTCATACAAGTCCACGTGTGAAATAGTTACAAGTATAATCCACTTCAACCTTTTTTTTGCCCTCTTTCAAGGAAATATTCGAGAGTGTCTTTCTTCCCTGAGTCTGTCAGGACAATATTCTTGAGGAATAAGTGGACTCAAGACAAGAGCTCAGAAGATAAAACTCCTTTTGCATGCAAATGGTATCCTCTTATTGGTACAATCCCAGATCAGTCTAATCTTCACTGTATTCTCTGTTTATAAAATAAATTAGAATAAACTGAAAGGACTGATCATCTCATTAAGTTGTAAGCACTCCCTCTCCAGTGCCATTCAGAGGGGAACAAAGGAACTTCAAACATACCAGCATCCAGTTTCCAAAGGAAATTCACGGTCAAGGTTAAACTAGCCCTATTACTTATGCAGTTAGTATGTGACTTAGAAGGTGAGTGCTACCTCTTTCATATGGGAAAAATAATTTAATAAAATAATTTACATGCAATTTAAAAGAATGCTGGCTGCCCTGGTATTTTGTTTATTTTCAACTCTCTCCCTGTTCATATTCCTGATATTTCTTTTAATAAAACTAACACGTTGAGATTTTCCTTGTGGGACATTGGGAACCAGAAATGCTCTACATGCCCTGCAGAGGGCTCTGAGTGGATTGTCAGCAAGAGGTCACAGATAAAGCTGGGATTACTGGTGTCTCTCTAAACCACTGTTTAAGATCCATGTAATTAGACCATATGTTAATGCTGCATACATTAATACTCAACAATGTGTCTTGATGTGTAGATTAGAGAAAGCATACTAGAGTTCAAAAACTGATACTTCTGCAGAGTGATTCCTCAAATATCTTGGTCCTTACACGCAGACCCCCCAGTATAGTTGCAGGTGGCATCTATGTAAGAGAGATAATTACCATGCTGTGATATTACTTATTTTTTATTGTAAACCATGAGGATATATCATCCTTCAGTGGATCTTGTCCATCTTTATCATTGCAGAGATACAGAATTTTCACTATGAATAGGGTGTGTACAATCTTCACTTGAGAGCCCACAGTGAAAAGTAGGGAAAGAGGTAAAATGTGATACTGTCCTGCAGCTGACTTCTACCTACCAACATGGCACAGCTCACTGCTTCTCCAGAGTGAAAAGGCCTAAAATAACTCACTTAAATCTAGTTAAATCTAGCTTATTTTTTCAACTACTGCTCAGAAGTCTTGATGAATAGTACTTAGCAAACTTTAAACTCAAAAAACTACCTCTAGGCTATGAAATAGAGTCAGCTCTTTTAAATACGTACATCAATGATCTCCCTGAAACTTGAGCTTGTAAGTAGTCTGAGTATTAATTCTTAGGACTTTTCTGACCTTGAGCATAACTTGAAACATGATTCAGCAGTAACAATGTCATAACTGGCAGTTGCAGTTGAATGCTTTGCTACTGTAATTTCTCCTGCAATTCAAGTTTAGTTTCTCAGTAGAATACAGTCCATACCTGGTCTATTTCATAGTTCCCCTTAGTAGGTTTCTGACTTTCCCTGTCTAACACTTGCTGCCAATGTC
The DNA here is from genome assembly GCA_013400575.1 of Peucedramus taeniatus. Classification (NCBI taxonomy): domain Eukaryota; kingdom Metazoa; phylum Chordata; class Aves; order Passeriformes; family Fringillidae; genus Peucedramus; species Peucedramus taeniatus. Next base: position 153,110 of record WBNO01009269.1, read on the forward strand.
AAGACCTGCTCCAAGCTATTGAAAAATTGTTGGACCTACCATGCAGAGTCTTCAAACATTAGCTACCACTTTGCTACTCAGAAAGGAGTGTAGTTTTCCAATTTTGACTTCTTCACCTCATGTTACATTAGCCAATATGCAGGTAATCACACCCAGTATTTTACTCACACTGACTAATAATGTCTCAGCACATTTCTACTCTGAAAAGTCTGGAGACAAAAGGATCATAGCTATCAAAACCTTGCCTGACCTTCTGTTTTATTTGGAACTAGACCTTTAGCTCTCTGTTTAGTTCAACTCTCCTGATATTCTGACATCTCATAAGGTCAGTCCTGTTACATTTCAACTGCAGAAAACACAGACCCTATTGACAGCAACCTGATGAAAATCCTATCGTTTGACAGCCACATTTTATGCTGGGATCTTCCTAAAATACTTCCAGAATGCTTGAAGCTAGAATGTTTCAGATTATGTTATGGCATAAGGAGAATCTGAACTGTGGGTGCAGGCTATGATTCACAATATGCAGCATAAATTTCCTAATCAGATGAGGTCTAAGTGCACTAGATTCTGTCTCTGAAAATGCTGACTTTTCATATTCATGAGATTTGCATATACTAGTATCTCTGCAATATTATTTACATGATCACTCTATCACTGAGCACATTAAACAACTAAAAGAAGTTGGGGGAACAGATACTTTCAAGGAGGCCTAACATATGTATTAGTGTTAGGAAATTATTATGATTCAAAGATGAAAATTACTGTCTAGCTGGTCAACATCTCAGTCTCATTTGACATTAGCGTTCAGATCATGCACCCATGATCTCTGACCAACAGGCAGGGCATTCTGTTGGGTAGTCACATTTTCTCACTCCATATTTTTAGTAGATTTTCAAATCACAGATATTGAGCACATCTACCTCTTCAAAGAGCCGCTGGAGTCCTATATATACAAGGATGTTGCTGTAAAATATAGCTGTCACTTCAATTTACAGTTTGCTAACTACTTCATACGCCAATCAATGCTCATTCAAAATCACACGGGCATCAATTGCAGAGGTGGAAAGTGGAAGAAAGGCCTCAGTGCTGATATTTAATAGTGTGGTGAACTAAAACAAGAAACACACAAACCTTGTGTATAAATCCTTTACTTTCACATTGCTATAGTACTACTCACAGTACAAGAGGAAAATAACTAAGAGCTGTAATTTACCCTCAAAGAGCTATAATGGAGCTATAGATGTGCAGAAAATTGCACACATCTTTAACCTCAGCTGGACTGAGGCCAGCAGTGCCATAAGGAAAGAGGATAATGAATAAAGGCCTATCTTTACATTGCTAGACTCGTCTGATCGCATCAGGTATTTGTACTGATGCATATATGTACTTGCAATATTCTAGAGGGAGTGTCCACTACAGAAACAGTAACTAAATGTCTTCATATTTCTGCTGTTCATAACCTTTAATCATGTTACTTATATTTAGGAAAAATTTCTCTGGAGTAGAGTTCAGCTGATAACTTTTTCCATATGAATCATCATAATGTCTGTTGCTATTTGCATAGCACTGGAAATTATCAATATTAATTCAAAAGACCCTTTTACTCACCAGGATGTAGTTAGTTCTGTTATTTTTTCTGCAGGTAATTTGTACTCATTGGTAATTGTTGAAGCTTCCAAAGGAAGCAGAAGTCTGAGGAATAGAAGTATTTCTTGAAGTAGGGAGATTTGATTAGTTCTTCACGTTATTAAAACAGACACTATAAAAAATAAAGTGCAAACAAATCCCAGCAACACTTATCAAAGCAACTGTCAATAAGGGCTGAACAATTGTATTAACTAGTTTTTTCCAGATGAGGGTTCAAGGGTTGTTTTAATGAAACCTGTAATTTGGATTCAGAAGAAAGTTTTTTCATAGAGTGACATTTTTTCTTCTTCACATCTGCCAGAACACAATTTATTTATGCATAAACTTGGTTTTTACTACGCAAATCTTTTATACCTGAGATTTTCTGGGGACTGGCAACAATGAATACAAATTTTAAATACTTTGGACAAAAAGCTTAGACTCTTATTATGCTTAAACAGCCCCTTGTTACTGAAGTGACTCTAGTGGAGTGAGACAAAGTATACTTTATCAGGATCTGGCAGTGAGTGGTTTACTTCATAATTAACATCAATATTTTTCAGTTCTGCTGCCAGATGCTAAGCAGTTACAGTTTTTTTTAAAACCAATTACAACAAAATCAAAGCAGAATCCACTGATATGATTTTGTTTACAAAAGCTGAAGTCTGATATGATTATTTGTGTGGCAACTGGTTCATATTCAGTTCATAAGCCTCTCTACACATAATCTATCTCACAAGCCCTGAAACAGACCTGAGGACGTACTAACAGGGTTTGCTTTTTCTCTGTTATCTGAATATTCATTTAAGAAAAGGCTATAGATGGCTTATTATGTGACATTAATTGCTAAGCTGGGAGTTGTGTGTACAATTTCTCTAAGTCCACAGTGAATGATTTGTGGCAGGGCAAATCTTTATGTGAGGATATGGAGAAGAGGAAAACCAAATATTCTTGACTGTAATTGACTATTAAAATGATTGAAAGTCTGTTGGCTTCTAGCCTGTAGGCGGGCATAGTTTTATTTCATTCTTCCCCATTCCTAAAGACAGCAAGAAACAGAAAATGTGATAATACTGAGGAGACTACTGCTCTCTGGAAAGCTTAGGAATGCATTATGTGTGGAATGATTTCAGTGAGCTCAGGATGTCAGCTCACATGCAATAGCAGATTAAATGAGAGTGCCTGAAGTACTAACAGCTCCTGGCTGCCTGCTTGCTCTTTGCTGGAGGCTGCTGCTTCACATGCAAGGAGAGCTGCAAAGGCTGTGTAACATCTTCCCCACCCTCATATTTACAACGGTTTATAGGTGAAGGTTAGAATAAATTGAAAACAGAGCTGCTGTGCTTGTCATGCTCAGAGCTTCTTTTGCTGCCTGTTCTCTGCACCTGTTTCTGCTGTATCTCCCTCAACAGGGCCTGCTGAAGAAGGGCTGGTACACACTAATGTGACCTAATTGCTGCCTCCCAGTACCTGAAGAGAGCCTACAAGAAATATGGGGAGAGAGCTTTTCTAGGCATGTAGTGACTGGATAAGGGGAATGGCTTCAAACTGAGAGAGGAGGTTTAGATTAGATATCAGGAAGAAATTCCTAGAACAGGTTGCCCAGAGAATCTGTGGATGCCCCATCTCTGGAAGTGTTTAAGGCCAGGCTGGATGGGGCTCTGAGAAACCTGGTTTAGTGAAAGGTGTCCCTACCTGTGGCGGGGGGGGCAGGGAGGAGGGGGGGGTGTAACTAGGTGACTTTTAATGTCCATTCCAACCCAAATAATTCTATGATTCTGTGATTTAAAGGGAGGTGGCAACAACTTCTGATCTTTCAGCTTAGTTTGATGCCACTGGTGAATCAATAGGAGTAGTGGACAAGCATACCTATTAACAATTCTCCATTGCTGGCATTAGTGAATTAGAGACTGAACACAGTCCAGATTTGGTTAACTGCTGAAGGACCTGAGAGCTCTGTGAAATTTCCATGGCCCAAGGAAGCAGAAGAAAATAACAACATTGGGACAGTGAAGGAACTCCCATCTGATGTTCCTTGTCAAATACTCTGGAACAAAGGTTGCTTACAATGCTACCAGCACAGCAGATGGGCCCAGCACCATTTTTACATCTATGTTTGTACACACACACACACACACACAAACTCACACATTTGCATTATTTCTGTGTATCACTAAAGTCTGTGTTAGTGTTTGAATATGTTTGAAAGGATCTATTAAACTCCCAGCAAATAAGAGTTTCTTTTCCCCTGTCATAGAAGATTCCTTTTTATCCCCCTTTCCCATTTAAATATTTATATTGCAATTTGGCATGGACAAAAACAACTGAAAGAAATAAAATACTGCCCTAAAAATTAAAAGTATAAGAAACTGGTAGTGGGAACAAGGTTAAGGGGAGTAAGGCGGCACAGCAAAATCTTCATTAAGAACTTTTAAGTGAAAGGATTTGTACCTCAAGATCACAGTGAATCAAAACCAATGACCATACTCTACAAAGGACAAAAGCCACACATTTCTAAATTGTCTGACTTAGATGAATATGACTGCAAGAGCCAAAAGGCCACTTAGTTCAATAGCTGTGACAGTAGCCAGTGGCAGATATTTCAGGAAGAATAAAAGAAACAGAGCATAAAAGAATAATATTTTTGTAGATATTTCCCCCCAGCTGCTATAAACCGGCAATGTGATATTGCAAGGTTCTTCCAGAAACATCTTGATATGACACCTCTCTATAAAAGCTCTATTATTTACCTATGTATCCTATAGCATAAATCACATGATTTTGCATGGTATGGAGGTCAGAAGTACACATCCTTGAATCACAATGGGAGCTTTCCTTCCAAATGAAAGTAGGTTTAAACAAAAGAACTACATAGAAGCCAGAAACTCTAGTGTGTAAATAGCTTTAAGTCATCTTAAGTACTTTAGGACAGTCAGGCAACAGTATCAACCATCAGAAAATTTTTGCACTGACAGGCAGATTGAGAATGTCAGAAATATTGTCATATCAGAAATTATTGGGAGTCTCTTGAAGTCACATTTTTCAGTGGAAAGCATTTTTGTAAAGGATTTTTTTTTTCAGTAACAGAAACTACAACCCTGCCAGGAATCCTACTGTGGCTCAGGGATGGTATCTCTTTTCCCCACCCCATCCCTACCTGGCCATTGTCCTCTTTTGGTCCTTGCAGGCCTTCTCTCTTACCCAGAGGGAAGGGCCTTTTCAAAGAGCAAAGAGACCAAGTGAAGAGCTCACCCTTCTTTCAGGAAATTAGACATCCAAGACCAGCATTTATTCTCAACAGGAACTATTTTAAAGATCCAAAAACATCACTGACAAAAAGTTTTCCTAACACACAGCCTAAATTTTCCTTTTTTAGCATGAATCAGTCACTTCTCCTTATACAATCATCTGCTCTGAAGTCCTGTGAAATTTCTTTCTTTTTGTATCCCCAAAATACATTGATGCTGTCCTTTAATTCCCTTTTATGATATATTTGAAAAAGCATTATCTACATAGAGATGACATTTCAAGTCATGCTATCATTTGATTTTGTTCTTTAAGCACTTAAGGAGTGTAAGAAATCAGAGATAAAGTCAGATGACAGGTCTTCACACCGGTAAGATTCAGGGGAATTCCAGGTGGAGTGTGCTAGATACTAGTGCAGGTGTACTTTTGTATTTTTATTTTTATCTCTCCAGTAGCCCACAGATGCCTAAAGGCCTGAGAAACTACTCCATGAGGTCCAGCCCAAGCCTTACAGAGGCAGTCATTTTCTAAGGGTCTCAGTCAATAGTTTAGACAATACTAATTACATAACTATGTGGGTGAGCAGTGCCATGAGGGGGCAAAGTCTGGCAAAAAGTGATTGCTGAATTTAATAGTCACTATGACAGCAGTGTCACACATTCTAATCCTCCGGCCAGAAGCCTTGGTAGATGTTTTGGAACAACACTACAGGTGCATATGTATGCATACCTGTGCACAAAGATATTTCCAGCTTCATTCTTAACATGATCTTTCTAACTCCCCCATGGCAACCGCTGCCTTTTAACCTTTCCTCCTTCTTTTCAATCATGTGTTATGATGTTGTTCATAGTATAAAGCTTGTTAGCTTGATGCAGTGATGTGTGAAAATCCAGATCCAAAAACTCTTTAACATTTTTCCTTATCACCATGCAAAGGTGATAGTATTTCTTTTCCATAATCTGAGAAGTTTATATATAGACCTTGTATAGCTTTGACTTTTGCTCCTGGTGTACTTTGCTAAGAAATTGTACATAGGGGTTTTGTCCATTATCACTTTCTTTTCTTTTCTTTTGGTGCCAATGCTTCCCCCCTCTCCTTTTCTTTCTCTGACATACACTGAAGTCCCTTTCATTCACATTTGGTGGCTTATTTTTCTCTGTATCTATTCAGGTCTTCAAGCAACTGCTTTCTTTTGCTAGCTCTAGCTAATATTCTCTCCTTTCTTTTCTCTTTTTACCCCCTAGGCTGGTTAAAGGCTTTTCCTTTTTTTTTTTTTTTTTTAAAGCACAAGTCTTCTGGAGAGCAGACAGGCATTCTTTCTTAGATAGGCTGTCATAAGATGCATTCAATCCAACAGCATGTTATTTCATTAAAATGACTGGTGCTGATTATGGGATGTTTGGACAGTACTTCCACCTTGTCCTTGCTTGCTGGAGTTCATGGCTTGATTATGTGAGCAGAGGGAGAGAAAAGGGGGCTGGGAAGATGAAATAACTGTCCCCTGCAAATATTAGGGAGGTGGAAAATGGCAAAGAGAGCTAGAAACAGCCTACCCTGAAACAGAAGTATTCTGATTTACAGACTGATGTGATTTTAGTATTTTTGTGACTGCCAGAGTGTGTGACCATAAACATAAACAAAGAAAATGGAAATTAGGCTTAAAATGGAAAGCTGTGTAGAAGGTTCTTGTTATGTCACTCCCTCTGGCAGAAAAAGCAGGAAGACTGTGCTCAGATTTCCCAGGATATTAGACATGTGGTGGTTGTCCCAAATGTTGCTAATACAGCTATGAAAATGCTTTCTGAAGAGTAAATACTCTGTCTTTTTTTTTTTTTTTCTGTGAATTTAAACTGTGGCTCCTTTCTTTCTTTTGCATTTTCATACCCAAAAAATATTTAGTTTGAAGACATTATACAGGCTCATCTTTTAAAATAATTAATTCAGAGTAGTCTGAGTTTCAGCACAGCTAAATGTATAGGAGAACTGGACATGGTTACTTTTGTAAACCTATTTGTAAGAATAAATATTTCCTGGGTCAGGTCCTGTATTTGTTATGTTTTATTCAATAAAATAACAAACACTAGAACTTACCATGAAAACTGAAAAATGTTTCACTTTACCAAAAAAACCCCATTTTTACCTCCAATCATTCTGTGGAAAGCAGGTGCCATTTAAAATCCAGAACACTGTCTGTGGTTTAAAAGATCATTAAAAGGTCACACTGATCTCAGGGATAAAACATGGTACTACCATCACCACTCTTAATTTCCCTTCAGTAACTATTCTCTTCCTGTTTGCTTTCCAAGTTTGCACCCTTCAAACTAAAATTTCTAAAACCAGTCTTCCAGATCTGATCACTGTAGCCACAACTCTGTATTCAAAAACTTGATGCCAGACCTTCTATCTCTGTTCAATCAAGCAGGGGGTAAGGGCTGTTTCAAAATTGAGCTGATTTTGGAAAAGTAGCAAAGAAAATTTAAAAAAAAAAGCAAGAAAGTGTTTAAATACATGTACGTCTTTGGATCACAAATAGCTGTGAGCACTCCCATAGTGTGCCATACATCTGTTCCAGCTCTACATTCTCACATCACAGGATTATCTGTTCTATCTCAGCGTTGTGACTCTTGGATCTATAATGCAACACTTGACATCAGTTTGGCTCATGGGATGTTATCTTTCTCATTATAAACTAATTAATCTTTTGAAAAAGTAGTGTCCTATTTTCAAATGAAATTGTTCTAGAAAAAAAATCACATTTCCAAACATGAAACACATACCCTTTTGTCTACTTTTGCAAAAAATTAAATCTCTCTTATCCTGGAATAATTTTAGACAATTGTCATATCACACTGAATTGTCTGCTTCAAGAGCACTATTAAGGACAGGCAAACTCATTTGAATAATGCAAGAACTGGTCTAACCCTAACATTAACCTCAAAATACCACCAGACTGAAGTTCAAAGAAATTCAGCCAGCCCTTGCATGTTTCCCTTACCCACAAATATTTTCACCTACCTCAATACATCTTCATTTTAGAGAAAACTGGGAAGTGATGTAAACAATCATTCCTTTCTTTCAACTGAACTCAACAACAGAATTATTCCATATTTTTCATCCTAATCACTGGAAGAGGTGAAGAGACAATGCCTATGAAGTGTCAAAAACTACAGATAAATTTCAAAAAAAAAAAAAGCAAAATTCAAACTTCACTAGACTCACCACCACTGTATGATAGATGAGACGACATTACCTTTAAAAAAATTTCAGAGCAACAAGAACAAAAGAGAAAACAATTCAGCCAGCAGACAGAAAGTGAAAGATTTATGACTTTTCCAAACTATATTAGAGACTATTATGTGAAAGACCTTATGCAAATACTTACTGGAAATTTATGTATAATATTATCCTGTGGCAGAATTTTTTTTGCCTTTTTGTATATAACAGTCAGAGCTTACATGCCCATCTATCAGAAACAGAAAATTAAAGGAGTTTCCCTGCATGTTTCTTTTTAAAACTGGAAACATATTTGCTTTTTTTCAAGTTTTATAAGCACTATATCATATTTTAGCAGTGAGGACAGTGGGAGTCTTGCCTGCATTCTCCATGAGGAGTGGGCCTATTGAAAATTCTGGCTGGAAAAGAAAGAGTCCGACACAAAAGGCTGCAAAACAGAGAACTTATATTCAGCCATAAACCCACAAGACTGATTTTGCATTTTGTCTATGAATATGAGAAAAGCATCAGATGAAAACTTAGAATGGGAGGGTTCCTGATAACTGCAAGCATCTGCTATTAAACTGGGGGTCCAATTCCCATCTGATGATCTCAGGTCTGATGGCTACTGATACGGGGCATTTGTCAAAAGAAAAGACAGCATTATGTGTATTATCCCTAATTTGACTGTGTACATTTGTTTTTCACCCAACACCTCAAGTTTCAGTCCGATGGACTTAGTTGGAGTACTTCTATATACTTTAAGCACACTGAATATGTTTCATATCTCTTGGATGGGCAGTAAAGAAAGCATATATGTAGATTCACACAAGCAGTGTAGCTAAGCTGCATACCAGAGGGTATGTCTTTAATTAAATTTAGTTGCACTAGTTGTTCTCTTGGCTTTGTTTTTCCTCTTCTACAGTGAGAAAACACACATAATTGTAGGGAGGTCTCCTGCTCTTAACTGTTGAGATCAATTTTCCCCAAATCCTTTACATTCTTCATAATTTTTGATGTTTGAGGTGAGTCAGTGCTGCTCAGAGACATGAGTGTCTCTCCGAACTCACACTCCATGAATCAAATTCAAGATTTAGACAAAAAACAAACTATTATCCAAAAGTGACCAATGTTGTTCACATGGAAGGGTTTTTTTTAATGCTTTTGTTTTGAAGCTGCTTGATTGCAAGTGATGCTTCTTTTGCTGAGCTCCTGTATCTAAGGAAACAACCTTGAAGAAAGGCCTTAGCCCTTGGTAGTGGGACTGAATCCTGAGCTCAGGCACTTTGCAGCGTTTCACACACACTGATAAGACAAGTATTACTGTTATCTTCAGTCCTCCAGAGGCATATACCTGACTGTGGGAAAATGGAGCCTTGGGGGTGGGCACAGCTAATGAATGTGTCTGGAGCTGGAACACGGTGAGTTCCAGTGTGACAGGTGAGAACAGAAGAATTTCTTATTTGTTCAGGCTCTGACTTTTCTCCTACCGCTCACCTGCCAGTGCAACTATTTTGGAGACTCTGGGTTTGATTTTCCTCTGTACTTCAGTGTTAGTACACAAGCCAGAACACTGCAGCTCTTAAGAGTGCTTTACAGCACAATGGCATATTTTAAAGATGACAGCATTGCGAACTGTTCCAGAGGAGCTATTTGGCTTTTACGATGACTGCTCTAGAAAGAATTCTCGGGCTTAACAGAGCCAGGAAAAGGGGCAAGAGAAATACAGATGCTGCAATCTGGTTACGGAAATGACAAGCTCCTGTGCTGTAGTACTTAAACACAGTCTGCAGCCGACACCATTTATGAGCTGTTACATACGGCTGCAATCACACACAGGCTCAGCGAGGCTTTCCATAGGGGTCACATTTGTTTTCACATTCACTTTGTAAATGAGTTTGTAATGTGGTGCAAATGGTAGCAAATGGACGTTAAATGAAGCTTGTGTGTAGACTGAGCCTTTATAAATATATAGGCTATTTTAAAAGCAAATAATAAGAAGGCAAGCTAAACAACAGCAGCCTCTTCGACAGAAACCACTGAAAAAGGAGTTGCTTTACATATACAGCATTTTGAAATGTGAATTTCCTGTTTAAACTGTCTTTAATCCAGCCTCAACTTCTCTCTCCATACTAAAGCTGCAACATATTTTATATTGCCATGGATACTTTGGACGGAAGACAGTGTGCACTAGCAATGAAATTTTCCACAGGAAACTATTCCAAGAACCTGTCCCACACTGCAGTGCTCATACAGAGTTTTTGCTCAACCATATACAATCTTTTTCTAAAGGCTATGACTAGCTGGGACTTCAGCTGCCTGTCTGCGAGTTTGGAACAGGCCCAAGGTATTACCACTCTCTGGGATAATTACTGCTAACTGCATTTTGCTATCACTTGCCCTCGCTAGCTGTTTACACCCCCTAAGAAGGGTCTGATAGACTGCAGGAGGACACTCTCTTTAGAGTGCTAAGTGGAAATACAAGGTGACATTTTAAAAAGTCATTGGGAGACTAAAATACAAGTAAATCGTAGTTGTGGCCAAACAGAAGTGAGTGCACAGGAATTATATGGAGTTGAAAGTATTAGAGGTTTAAAAGGGGAATAGTAAGAAGAAATCCATATGATACAAGCACCTTACAATTTTAAGGAAAATTAATCCACAAACGTAAGAGGTTTATGTCCAAAAAGGAGACAGAGGAGTCCCTTTACTTTACTCCAATAAAGGGAGAGGCCATGGGGCATTCCCCTGGGGTCTCTCGAATTTTTGGAGGACGCAGCCTCCTTTTTATCCCAATTTCCCGGCCGCATTTCCCTCTCTCTTTCCCCATTGGCTGAGGTACTTGAGAGGTACAGACTTCCCAGAACGCCTGATCCCAAAGATTCCCCTCTAATGTATAAGCCTCCCTTTTAATTTTTAATTCTTACAGAATTTAGCGGTTTTCATTCCCATTGTTTCTTTCATCTTTCAATGTNGGATGTTGCTTTTTTTTTAAATAGTCAAAAAATGTCTAGGCTAGGCATTTTTGCATAATGAACTTTTACTTGCCTAGAAAGGTCTGAATCTGTTACTTCTCTTTATCTGTCCCTCTTCTTTTCTTCTCCCATGGCAATTCAACCTGATATCTTTTTTCCCATCCAGTAATGAAGTCCCCTCAGGGCAGCATTCATTCATGGACTGCAAGTTTGAGTCCTTCAGAATATTTCTCCCCGTTAACAGTATCATAGTGTTGTTGTAGGACACGAAATAAACGACGTGGGCAGCAGCTCTTTCTAAGGCAAAAAAGGCAGTTTATTAAAATCTGACTCTAATTTATAGGTCTTTGAAGTGCCAGTGTCATTGGAGGGTGACAGTGCTACCTCCTCAATGCCACTGAGCAACCTAACAATCTATTAAGTTACTCATCCGCCATAAAGGGATACAAACAATAAGTTACTTACATAAAATGTGTAAGAAAGTTCTATACAAAAATATAAACATCAAAAGGCTTTAAAAAAAACTTTAAAAATCAAAACAACATCATAGTAATGTCAAGATTTTTGAATGAGAGGTCAGTGGGGTTCTAGAGGTGGTTGGAAGGGGTCTTCTCTCAATAGCAGCCTCCATACCTAGACAGTCCAAACTCAGTTGGGGGCTGAAAGTGCAGTAAATACTTCCTTTCCACTGGCAGGGGCACAGAAAAATCCTTTCCCCGGAACAGCCTTTTCACTCTGCCTTTCCCTTCTGGCTTCCAGCGGTTACGTGCATGCAAGCTCTGCTCTGTGATGATGCTTTCCCAAGAGAATGGGTAGAGCCACAAGGAGAGTGGCCCAGCCATTGCTGGACCAGACAGTTCACACATAGGAGTATCCCAGCCTTCAGCAGGACAACAGGTGGATGGCCACAGTAAATCCAGGGCTGTGCAAGGCTGTCAACAGCAGGTCACAAAATTAGTCACAGATACCATGATACTGAAGTGGTATTATGTATTTAATAACTGTTAATCATTGTCATCAATTTGAATACCTCCAACTCAAAAAACTTAACAATCCAGATTCTTCTTCCTGGGTGTGAACAGTCTGCATTTGTGCCTCACCTCAATTACATCTATTGCCTTTGAGGGCAAAACTTCTCTTCTGAAGTTACAGAGTTCTTGCCTAAAGCAGAAAATTTTCACCTATTTCCCATGAAAATTTTTAAAATGTATCTTCCATTTGATATTGATACCCAGTTGATATCCAACTGATACTCTAATTTTCATTGTTCTTCCCTTCTAATTGAGTGCACATTTCTTGAGTGTGCAGAGGAATATTGGGTGTGCAGGAAAATGTTGCAACACAATACAGCTGTTTGAGATATTAGTTTTGCTGTACACAGTTCATCTATCTAAAACAATCTTAACGAGATTGAAAACACTTTGTACTGTATACAGTAGTATTCATTGTAGAATACTCATTTCTCAATCTGAAAATATTCTGGCAAAAAACCTATAAAATAAATAGTTGCCATATACTCTCTTCTCCTTGCATGCTACATTTCTCCCTGCTTCCCTTCAAAGAGAAGCAACATCTCCTCCTGTCCTAATCACATGAAATGCCCATTAATATAGGAGTAAGAAATCTATTTAAAGCTTTTGTAAATCTCATCCTCAGTCAGTAGCCTGGACTACTTCCTCACTTTTCTTAGATTTTAAAGTTGTCTATTCCTTTCTTTCCAAAACAGGTGTTTATTAAATATTGTTCAACTTGGATTCTGGGTGAAAGTTTTATGGACAGAAATGCCTCTTAATTCTTTTCTTACCAGCACACATTCCATTTTTAAAATGTGACTTTTACCATTGACTTTTAAATTTTCCTGAGAATCACTCTCTAGTAGTTGTACTTTTAATTGGTCACATAAAGGCACCACCTTCGCTCTCTACGAATATAATCTTGGTTGAGTGCAAAAAGCTTTCCAGATCAGATCTATCAGGAAGTACTCAGACCATCTGAGATCACTGCAATAAATTTAGTGGTAAGTTGAAAGACATGGAAGGATATGTATTGTCCTTCAAGATATGATAAGATATATGTAGTATATGGCATGAAGGAATAAATTTTTGGAGTTTCTAAAATTATTATTCATCACCCTCCAAGTATTATTTTAATCCAGTGCTCTTAACAAATTTGTAGCCTTTCTAAATATCCTGTTCTGGATAGTGCTCATCTATCATGAGCTCTTGTCAGGTGAACCTAGGGCTTCATTAAAATTCCCCCAGGAAATTAACTTCCTCTTTCCTGCATGCTATAAGAAAACTTAAGAGATTTACAAAGAAATGAAAGAGAAAATATTTAAGACAGGATTTGGAAAAAAAAATCCTTTAGGTAACATTTGATCAGAAACACCTACATCCTTCATCTAGCAATTTGATTTTTAAGAGACACAATATATTGAGTCAGTAAAATTGCCACACCTCACTCCCACTCAAAAAAGAGCAAAGGCTCACTTTCCGTGTTTTTAAATGTTTGTGGGTTTTTTTCTTGTAACGGCAAAATGGCAAGAAACTACTCTGCTTTTTGGAACGTTCTCTTTCATCCAGATCTTTGAAAATTTATAAAAGTGATTTTCCTTCTTCCTATAATTCTACCACTATTATTTTACTATTTTTTTTAATTAAATTTTCAAGATATGGCTCTTCTTCTCTCAAGGGTTACAAATATTTATAGAATATTGAATATTCAATAGTACAGATTTTATTTTAATAGAAATTTCATTCTTTAAAAGAACCACTGATGATCTGGCTTTCCTCTAGGTTTTGACAGTGTATTGTGATTTCACTGTTTTTGGTTTCAAAGCATTTTCTAGTGCATGTTAGAGCCACAAAATTTCTGACGGAAGTCACAATTAATCTTAATTTAATTCCCTGACTGTTTAATCCATTCCCCTTGTCACCATCCAGGAATGCAAATATTCCTTACTGCAGAAAAAAGAATAAAAACTCAATTTCTTTAGGCCTCCTCTAGAGAGGGGTTGCTAACCTTTTCTCAAGGGACCAGTGGAAAGTTTTTGACTGAGAACATGGGTGAAGCTGTGGCCCTGTGAATTTGTTGAAGACTGGCATCTTGCCTCACTTCTCTGATATGATTGCACCAGGGCTTTCCTCTCAGCCTCAGAAAATCCCTTTTCCTACATCCATTCCAGGATTTTTGTTTTCTCTCTAGTATTTCCTGGGATGTTTCACCTTTCACTTCAAATTCTCTCCTTTATATCGTTCTTCAGTGTTAATCAGATCCATTTGTGACTTTTTTTCTTAAAATTAGTGGTCTTCTTGTCCCTGTACTTAAATGTCATCTTTATTTCTACTCTAAGTTTGCTATGAAGTATCATGGTGCTGTCACTTGATGTCTACATTAGATTCAGATTGTATTTCTAGCCTGTTTTCCAACTCAATTCAGTTCTTCAGGGACCTAATCTCTTCCTTTTTCTTTTTTTATGATGTGTCCTTGACATAAAATAAGGTATTTGAAAGGAAAACACTATATTTTATATTTGCTGTTGTAACACAGTCCATAATATTGCTCACTTCCTCCTGCTCCCTTAAGGCAGCCAGAGATGGACCCTGAAACATTTCTGGTTTATGTCCTCTCTTCAAAAAGGCGACAGACTTCTTCAGAATCTTACCCTTCTGTTTAGAAGAGCGCAGTCTTCGTATTATTAATTTCTTGGCAGGGGTACAGAGATTTTTGGGCTTGGCCTACAATGATTGCTGGATTTGTTTCCAGTTGCACAAAAAAAGTGAAGATCTTGCCTGAAGTATTTAATAGGAACTCCCTTCTTTACACCTCCTGTGAACTTCCTCTTCCCACTCTTATATTATTTTCTCCTCTATGATTTTTCTCTACAAACTCCTTCTGGTTTTACTCTTGATCTAATCTTGATTTATTTTGCAGCTTTGTTCCCTGCTGAAAGATTTTCCACTCCTGTTACCTTTTTAGACCAGTGACCCTTTCCGCTAAATCCTTCCATCAGATTTAACCACATAAATCCTTACCTCTTTGGGGGATTTTCAGAGATCTGATTTTCTGATATTTGCCTGCTGTTAACTCCTCAAAGCCTCTCTGGTAACTGGGCTTGGTTTTGTCATTTTCCTTTTTCTAGTCTCTATACTCTTTTTCCCTGCAGTAACCATCTCTTATAATTTGGGCATTGTGTGCTCTTCTGTGCTAAGGACTCACAGGAATTTTTTTGTTTGTGTGTTTGGGTTTTTTGTTGGTTTGTTGTTTGTGGGTTTTTTTTTTGTTATGGGGTAAGAGAGTAGGAGGAGAGTTAGGATAGTTTTTCCTAGTGGTCCTCTAAATAGAAGAATACAGGGAGCAATGATATTTCCAAATCACATCATCATCTCCTTGAAGCTCCAGTTTGAGCAGCCATCTGCTCCCGCATCCCCTGGTGGTCTCCGAACAAACCATTTGTAATGCATTCATGAGGTCAAATTACTTCAACTGAAATCAGTGACATGGTTTAGCTATCCAGGGAGTGTAAAAATGCATAATTCAGGCATTTTGTTGTGGGACTATGCAAACGGCAGTTGCAGAAGTGCTCGCAGAGGCAGTGACAAGCTAAGTTTGAGTTCTGCATAGGACAATTTATATCACATTCTTTTCTTGTTCACAGCTATTTCACACCCCTATACAGCTATAATTCCTCTAAAGCATAGTAGCACTTAAGTGACAAGTCCCCGTGTGAACGACACACAACAGGGACAAAGAGTAGCTTTTTTCTCTCTGCATATCCCAGGCACAGTTTAAGCTGCACAGCTCAAACCCATTCTGAAGAATTAGGCAGTAATCTGTCTCTCTCCTCATGTCCTACACCCAGTTTTAGTAACACCTTTTATTAAAAGCAAAGAACTATTCATTAACAAAGCTTGATGGGCATCTTCTGACTTCAGTTTTTAGTTTTAAAAGAGTATCTGAAATCACTTTCACTGTCCCCACTGTGACAACTACGACTGTGCTACATTTGACAGGATGACATCTCTGGTAGAAATGAGAAGCCCTGATTCATTTGCTCTAGGACAGCATATGGTCCAGTGATTGGACTGCCGGCATGGGATGTGAGAGGTAAACGTTGGGATTTGCTGCCACAGCTCATTTACATCAGGACAATACCTATCAAGAGTATACTGCTTAACTGTCGGTGCCATATGATGCTGCTAAATGCTACCTGCAACCTGGTGAGTATCGTAGGGACACGCCATAAAAGGCCCTGAGGACTGCAGAAAAGCAAGAGAATGAGGAAATCAGAGGTCAGATTTCCTTGGTGAAACTCCTTTCACTTTGTAGAAGTCATTAAAAATCCAATATGGCAGTAGAGATTCTTTAGACATTTACTTAAAAATTTCCAAAGCTTTTGGCTTTGATGGAATGGGGAATATTTTGAAACCTCAGAAAATTAACACTGGATTTTTTTTCCATTCATTTTATTTCTTGAATACAAAGGAAAGCTGAACCTCTTGGCTGGCATTCAAAATGCCTAGATTCAATTCCTGGTTCTCCTGGGGCTTCCTATGTATATTCTGTTGTCTTGCTTTCTTCTAGTTGAAAATTTGGAATATTTCCCTTATACTACTAGATATCCAATTTGCATCTTTGCCTGATCACTTCTTTCTATGTTTCTGCTATAGAGTCTTTCTTAAAGAGTTCTGAATTTGAACAAATATTTTATCCTTTCTTAGAAGTATGCTGAGATCTTAAGGAATTTTAGACAGTAGTAAGAAGAAATATGCTCAGGCCACATTTCAAACTTCATATTGGAACAGAAGCATTGCACAGTATCATAAATACATGAGATCTCCTGAGCTAGCCCTATTTGGGGGGATCCAGATTTTTTCAATTATCTCAATCATTTTACATTTTAGAAACTAGGAAATTTTGAGTTTTAAAAATTTATCCACATCTCAAATCCATTCTGACTCATTGTGGGTATATCAGAGAAGCCAGCTAAACCATATTTCTGGAACAGTAACTAATCCTGCTACTGCAGAATTTGATTCTAAACCCTCATTTAAGAAAACATTTAGACCTGTGTTTCAGTCCACCTTTTGGGATACAGAACATGATAACAAGCCGTCTCACACAAGAATGTTCTCTGAAGTTGAAGCAACCTGATGTGGAAATGTGCTGAAGAAAGTATAAAATTGACCTTAAGCTTGAGTATAATAAGCCTTTATCTGATGTCATGTTATGATAGGTACTGATTGTGGTATAGCTGCAAGCTAGGTCTGAACTTGATTCCTCCCTAACTGGCAGGTCTGGTATTTTATCTGGGACCACTTCAAACAGCCCTCCTGGCCCGACTGTGGGTTACCAATCCTACATTTACCCTGGTTCCTGTAGTCACACAGCTGCAAGGGGGGTTGGCTTCATTTGCTGCTCTGAGAAATATTCATCCTTCACAAAATATTAGGGAAAAAAAAGAGAGAAAGATAAAGATTTGTCTTCCCTCAGATCAGAAAGCTGAAGCATTTTGCCCTATGGCCACACAATCACTACATTAAGAGGAAGGAAGAGTGTGGGAAGCTACAGCTGCGGGTAATGGACGGGGACTGCTCATATTCTCAGCAGCCTGCAGTCACAGTGTATTAGGTGTAATGTGAAACTGCACCCTTGGTTGCTAAGAGAGCTCTGCTCACTTTCTTTGAAATAGCATGGTAGCTGAACTGCTCAACAATACCAATGTACATCACACACGGGTGCTATTACAGGCGATCTCTGCCATTCAGACTTCACTAAGCTGAGCAACTCAGTTAGCAAAATGTTAACTGCTGCTTCCTCTGCTGCTTCTCTCTGCTTTGCCATCATGATCTTTTGTGTGTTTATTTCATACCACTTTCAATAATCTTTTCTCTACCTCATGGAAAAATACTAAGGCTTCAGCTAACTCCCTGGAGAATATGTCTGAAAAAAATCTACTTAAACTAGCAATGACCACATTACAGCCTTAGGAATTTTCACTAAATCTGAGTGATGAATGGTCTCAAAAATCTTCCAGCTGGTATGGCTTCCCTATCACTATTACAGAAGTCATAGCCATATGGCAAAAGACACATTGGAATTAAGATGTGAGAGCACATGATAACTACAAGTGATACCTTGATGGTTTCTTAAGATTTTTTTTTTCCAGAATTATGAAAATCATGTCAATTATGACATTCTGAGTATTCATGCTCTGAATGATCTCAGAACATGAATATTTTTCATAGACAAATAATCCCTCAGTCATTTTGGGCTTATTTGGTTAATCTATTTCAAAGTCAACATTTATGCATTTTCTTTACAGATGCTCATTTTTTCTTGTATGGTCTTCAAATCAAATTGGCAAGTGATTAGTCTTTATTAAAGGATAAGACTTTGCAGATGGAAAAGGGAATTTAAAACTTGCTGCAGTGCATCCATTTTGTGATACTGACATCATCATGGAGACAAAATGCGAAGTTATTTCACCTACTTAATCTGACGCGTAAACCAGTTTTTGTGAAGTGTCCAAGTGAATAAGCATTTTAACCCACTTTGAAAAATTAATTATAGCTGATAACATCATTGACCACAGTGCTTCAGATTGCAAGATGGTTTCCATGTTATAACACTACCTTAATGTGTTCACAGCTTTCTGGAAACACTCACTTCTTGAAATGAAACTTCTTATTCTTAGTTTCTGTCTGATGGTGGTCTGTCTTTATAGAGAAGAACTATGAGGGAGTGTTCAAATGTGTGGAAAAAAGAAGCTGTAACAAAACATATTTGTATTTAGCCACTCACTTCTGACACTTTCAGAACCTACAGCCTAATTCAAAACCCATAGGTATTAATGGAAACAGCCACAATAACTGCAGTGAGCTTTAGATCAGGTTCACTGTATTTAACAGAGTTATCCTTGCTTGTTTTAAAAATAATGCTGGGGTTTGGATCAGAGACATGCTGGCCTAACAGAGAAAACTATGGCAGGCCTTTTGTTTGTTAAACCTGGATCTGTCATTTGCAAAAATCTTGTCTAGACACAGAATATTATTATTTACAGCAGTAAATGTCAAATCAGTCTATTTCTATCAGAAAAAGAAAATGCACAAAAATATCTTTCCCAAATCCACAGCATTTTGAACTAATAGTCATGTTGGTACACAAACGACACGCTCAACTCAGAAGCATGGAACAGCCGAAAATTCCTATTTATAATGAATTAGTATTTCTCTCATGGAAGACTGAGTCTTTATCAGTAGGAGAAGGGCAAGAATAATAACTAATACTTTTGCAAAAAGCTTTTTCCTTAGCCCACATTTTTACCAGAAGTATAACACTTATTAGCTGAATAGCTATTAAACTTTCAAATTCTCTGTAAAAGAGAAAGAACCAGACCAGCAAGTTCTTCAAGCTGAAGAACTTCTGGATAAATCATTACCCAAATATCCAACATTAAGAAAAAAACCACAAATCTACGTGCGTTTCTCCCACACACGTGTCTAGTCTATTATTAAATCCTCAATGAAATTTGCATGGTTACAACCACAGGCAGTCTCAGGAAATGTTAAATGTCAGTGACAAGAACATCACTTAAGGTGGCCATCCTTAAGACCTATAAGAACACACAAAGGGAAGAACTGAAATTTCTAACAGAAAAGATCAAGCACCACGTAATTTCCTCTGGAGCCTTAAATTAGTGATTTCCCGAGGGCTCTCCTCAACACCTTGAAAATCCTGGTATCTGGTATACAGAAGTCACCTAGGTGCTTCTTTAAAGTCAGGAGACACCAGAACCTCTGTAACATTTATTCCTGCCTGTCACAGGATGAATGCCTAAGCTACTGAAGCATGGTACAAGTTCAGATGACAAGTCCACAGAGACAGATAATTTTCAGATGCAAGAGGATTTCTCCTTTCCTCTCCTGAAGATTCCCTGTTTCTTTCTTTTTCAATGGTGATATCATCCTTGACTACAAGAATAATAGCATGTCGCTACTACATAGGATTGATTTCATAGAATCATACATGTAAAGATGGAAATTTATGAAACAGGTCATTACCTAGACAAGACAGGCTGTATCCTGACAAAGGCCTCTCTGTATGTCATTATCTATGTCCATTTAAAAGAGCAGGCAGAACTGGTTATGTAGTCAAGCATAACTATCTGGCTGCAGGATTAGATCATGTCACCAGCTCTTTTCCCTCTCTGTCTTCCAGGTAAATGTTTTGCTCACTACTGTTGTTAATCTATTCCCTAAAATATATGGCTACTGTTTAATGAATTTTGTATATTCTGATATTATGGGAAACACTCATTTTCAGACATGCCAACTAAATTATTTCAGCCTGAATATTGTATTAACATGGATCTTTTCATTTAATAACACTATGTTTCTACAACACACAGTTCAAACCAAAGGAGTTTTAAAGTGCATATTCAGTACTTGGCAAATACACCTTAAATACACAGAGACCAGTCTTTTAATGGAAATCATTAGATTATTTCTATGGCAGATATTCAAGACAAGATACTTTATTCAACATTTTTATTCCTGAAAACATTTGCCTTGCCTCTTCAATACCTAGGAAGCGGGTACAGACATTTTTAAAAGTTTGTGTGTAAATTAGGGTTAAAAACAACACCTTGGGATATTAATGATATATTAGCATGCCCCCGGAGCAGTATTATATAAATCTGGATGTTTTTAAAATGCATTATCAAATATGTCCTTTCAAATTTTCATGCAATGTTTTGTGGAAAGTATGCCTGATTTTTTTTTGCTATGTTTCACATAAGTCAACACATGCACCTGTTTAAAACACGGAAGGAATGTGACTGAAAGTAATAAAAAAGAAATATTTGAGACATACAGTGAAATCACTGAGGATATCTCAGTTTCTCCAATCTTCACATTTAAAAAAAGCATTTGTATTTAAGACCCCAAGCTAAATTCTCAAAGTAGAGATCTTTAAGTTAGTGGCTTAGCTTCAATTAGCAGCTAAATAACAAAGGCCAGATTTTCAGACATGAAATCAATAGAAACTCCAAATACTTAATTTCTTAGGTCTGTAAATCAATTCTGGGTGTTTAGATGGTTGAAGATAATGACCCATTTTCAGAAGAGCTAAATGGTGTCAATTAGAAATAAACAGAGTTACCATCTCTGAGAAGCACATCCTGTCATTATAAGGTATTAACCTACTCCTTTATGTTTGCCATCTTTTTTTCTTTAGGATAAAAAGAAACATTATTCCTGCAGCAGAAGAGATCCATGCAGCATGTACAGAGTATTTCTAACCAGAGCTGAATTGTGCCCTTTTGCACATTGATACAAAGCAGGAATACATTTACTGAAGTTAATGGAATGACTTTCATAGTATTTCAGGGAAAAAAATCTCCAATTTCATAGGTTATAAATTTAATTTAATTTTCAAATCAAATGTAAACATGCATTTCTGGAATAAGATTGTTGTAACATTTCTGAAACACAAAGGGAAGGAAGAGGCTGCAGCACGGAAGGCTTCAGCTGGAACAAGAAGTTTGCAGCTTCTGCTGCAACATCTTTATAAATAATTTGCCTAATAAAGGGACCAACTCGAGTTTACAGGCACTGAGCTCTTTCATGCTGTTATCAAGGTGTTCGTACATGAAACAAGGCTAAAGAAATTTTGCTACCTATTAAAAAGCATATCAGCTGGAAAGGAAGTTCCACCTAATTGATAATAAAATTTAGAACAACAAACCACTCCATTGATTTTGATTATCAGAGAAAGATTTGGCACCAGTTTTTAAAAAATACCACTCTTCATGCAACATACTTGACTTTCCCCAATTTTACTGCGAAGAAGAAATGCTGCACCTTTTGTCAGTAAGTGGAGTGGTGCCACTGTGTTCAGGACACCACAAATTTTGCTTCTAACAGAAAAAGGTTCCATGGAAACCACTGAGCACTGATGAATATTTCACAATCATCTATTTTTACTCCTAACAAGTCTAAACAGCACAAAGATAATTTTACCTTGTTTTTTCATAATTTCTTTCTTTACAATTTGAAATAAAATGTGGTAGTTCTAATTTATCAAATTGATTTCTCTGCTATTATTAAAAATGTGAAAATGAAAGTTCTCAAAAATATTAGGAATAATGATTTAACACGGAGACCTGGGATTTCTTTTAGTTCTTCACAACACTGGTCTACTGTCAGAATTACATAAATAAGTAATTGTAAACCATGCAATTAAAATTTGAAAACACGTGTTCAGAAACAAGAGGATATCTTATTCTCCAAACATTTCCAAGGGATTTTAATTCAGCATGCAAGCTGTATCAGTGAAATTAATCATTCACCCCCAACATTAAAGGTTAATCTCCTCCAATGTGAAGAATGTGGCATGTCCCTATTTCTCACTCCCTTGTATGGGACCACATAAAGGTTGTCTCCCTTATTTTTTATTGAGCATTAAATCTCTGTACAGAGTAGAATAGCAGCATGTTAGTTATGTTGCTATGCCATGACCAGCATAAAAGTCCTTCTGAGTTTTATAGTGGATGTATGTAAAATAATAAACTGTTCTGGAATGTTAATAGATCAAACAGATAGGAGCAGAGAACAGAAAGGGACATCTTAGGTTCTCATAGCCATTTTTAAAAAGTGTATCTGATGCACAGAGATTTAAAATATTTCAGTAGCTTATAATGGAAATCTAATTAATATAATGAAAAGTTTATCTTTCTCCCAGTCCTTATATTTTCTTAAAATCCTAACCCTGTCACCAGTGAAGGCAATGAAAATCTTTCCATTCACTTGAAGGTGCTTTGGATTCAACCACCAAGCATGCCTGATCACTTCAAGCTAGAATTTTTCGCGGAATTTTGAATTTTGTATCGTGCTCAAACCAGTTTCCCTTTTTATTTCCAAGCTAAAATGTTGTGTCTCCAGAAGTCTTCAGTCACAGATTAGTTTTCACAGTTATCTATGTTTCACATAGGGCACTATGACTACTGGATGTAGGAGAGGTTCATCCTCTTTAGTGTTGCCTATAATAATAATTTCCATAGGGTTTCATACTTATCAAACTAAAGCAGTTGTGTTTTAATCCCAGCCAGCAGCCAAGCCTCAGGCAACCACTCACACCAATGGGATCTGGGAGAGAATCAGAAGATTAAAAGCCTGAAAACTCATGGGTTGAGTTTCACAGGGACACCAAAAGTCAAACACAAAAGCAAAGCAAAACGTGAAATTAATTCACCTCTTCCCATGGGCACGCAGGTGTTCAGCCCTCCCCAGGAGAGAAGGGCCCCATCACATGTAATGATTACTTGGGAAGACAAACACCATCACTTCAAACATTCCCCCCCCTTCCTCCTTCTTCCTCCCTCTTCATATACTGAGCAGGATGTCATATGGTCTGGAATATCCCTTTGCTCAGGTGGGGTCACCTGTCCTGGCTGTGTCTCCTTCCAGCCTCCTGTGCATCCCCAGCCCCCCTGCCAGTGTGGCAGTACAAAAAGCAGAAAAGGCTTTGGCTCTGTGCAAGCTTGGCTCAGCAATAGCAAAAACATCTCTATATTATCAACCCTGTGTTCTGCACAAATCCAAAACACAGCCCCACACTGGTCACTGTGAAAAAAGTTCTCTCTACCCCAGCTAAAACCAGCACACCAGTTCTTTAATAAAAGAACTATAAATAGAGCCATTTGCACTGTATTTATTTTGTGCACACATCCACATGCATAAAATTAACTCTGTGGTGCTTTGCCCAGGTTATTACATCATGCAATCTGACCTTCTCCTTGGAGTTTTGGGCCGGTTCTGACATGTTTTTGCCTTTCCAAGGAGCAATGGTTTTAGAGTCCTTGTGGGCAAGGAACTGGAGATTTTGGTTTTGGTTTATTGGTTGTTTGCTTGCTTTTGTGTTTAATTAAAGCATCTTCAAAATACTGCAGTGTTGATGCATTTGTGTGGTTTTTTCTCTGTTGTCTTGGTCTAACACCATCTTCATGCTCTTTTTTTCTATTTTTTTTTTTTATACGTTTAATTTTGGCTTCCCAGTTCACAAATTTTTCAGGATACACATTTTTTTTTTTCCCAGAGAAGTGCACTCCTGTATATATATGCATGCCCTAGCCCAGCAAGTGGTAATATTGCTTCTCTAATGCAGAAGGGTTAGCAAGACCTGATCAGTCCAATCAGTAAAAAATGCATATCCACACACGTTGCGCTACAGACTACTTTGAAGACATACAAGTTAGTCGTGTTGTTTGAGAGACTTTTATAATAGATTTGTTCATCACCACCTGCATAGATTTTTGAGTAACCATGACATTCTTTACACAAGTTTAAAAACCTCTGCAAAGAAATCCAATCTAAGAAAATATCTAGCCTTAGCTGTCCCTTCTCTTTCTATTCAGTTAATTGACTCATATTGTGATAAACACAAGGTGATATTTTTCCAATAGAATGGAAAAGGTGACAGTAGAGATACTTCACTGTTTTGCAACCAGTAGCATGTATTATTAAAGCATCAACTCATATCTGTCACATGAACTCATATTTCTTTTTAATAAATTAAATAACTTCAAGTAGTGTTATTGTGCCATGACTTTCAGAAGATTTGTCAAGAAAGACGCATCTCTGACTATGCACTTAGCAAAGGAGCAAAGGAGCCACACTGTGATATTCCTGACAGTTTTGGGACAGGGGAATAAAACAAACTTACCTCTTTTAAATCATACTTGCATCCCCAGTAAAGCCCAAGCCCTCTCTGGGCAGCTCCAGGGCTCAAAACCCACAGATTTGAAAGAGCAATTTGTGCATTGAAATGTAAATATTCGCTACAGTGTATTGTACACAGGAATTCTGAAGGAAAAGAGGATGCTGAGTATCTTTATCCATCCATCACTACCCAGAGTTCTCAGTCAGCTGTTTCAGAGAAATGCTTTTCAATTTGTTTGAATTCTGGAAGAAACAGGGCTTGGGCATTACTTTGGAACAGGTAAAGTTATTTTCTTGTCTCTTGTAGAGCACTAAAACTCATTTGAAGGCTTGATTTGAGAACAGATGAGTCAGTACCTCCATTAACAGATTTTGACCTTCATACAAAAGTTGCAGGTTTGGTTTTACTGGGAGAAGTAACAGAGCCATAAGTCCATTCCCTCCTCCTTTCCATTAGCACAGTCTCACATGCTACTGCTGTGGTTGTGCAAAGGATTTAAATCTGCTCCATTTGTATGATCAGACAAGGCATATGAAGATGAAAGATGGGTAAGTGCCAAGCATTGAACGCTGCTGATATCTGAGAGGAAAAAAAAAATCACTGACTTATACAAGACAGTCACTTTCATTTTTAAAGAGCCCATTTTAGATGATACTGGCAAAAAAGAGCAGAATTTTGCTATAGCTTACTTCCCCTTGTTACTTGTGCCTTTGGAAAAGAAAAACAAACAGACAAATTTATAAAAATTTAACTATATGTTAGCACAAAAGGACTTTAAAAACAGTGCTTCATTCTGTCAAAAAGGAGCATTCCTTTCAGGCAAATAAAATTTTGTTATCAGCATTAAGCATTTAAAAAAAAAATGAAACTTCAAAAAATTTAGTAAAATTCCAAGAGAAAAATTGTGACATCATGTTTTAATGATGTTGAAATAAAACATTGCCTTACTTTCAATTCATTAATTAGTATGGCAAAATTGTGAAAAAAGTTGGTGTTACTCCTACTGTCTTCTCTGAAGGAAATCTTAGCCGCAGTAATGCGCCCAGTTCTCCTGAAGAGTTTTTAAAGTAATGCAGTTTACAGTCTTGTAATTTTTCTGCCAAAGGGAGACAATTGTAAATATAATAATATTGTGCAATTGTAAAAATTGAGCCATTCTACTTTCTTTACAAATTTTAAAGAAACATAAATACCTGTGAAATTTAAAATAAATCTTTAAAATCTTAAAAAAAAAAGAAACTTGAACAGAGAAAACTATGGTCACATTATCTACTGTTACAAAATCATGACAAAGCCAAACTAGACTCTTTCAATATAACTGAAGTAGGTTATGTTACTGTTTCTGAACTTGACTTGTTGATTCCTTTCTTTCAAAATTATGGCAAACTACCTTTCTTAGTAAACTCTACATAACTACTTTTTCTCAACAGATTTTCTGCCTCCTTGTGTTCAGAATCCATTTAATGACTTTAATGACAAGAAAGTTTTCACTGCTACTGATAGTTAGGATTTGGCAACTGAGTTTTCCTTCTTGCAAACAATCAACATGATCTTTTAAAGCAGTCAGGAGATGGAATAGGTCAGAAGAAGTAAGAAGCAACACCATTTGACCTTCACAAAGGGGCACCACTAAAGGCCATACGTATATTTTTTAAAAAAGCAGTTTACCTCCTGGTGCTGTTCTTTGAGGTAGAATCTGTAGCTCTGCAAGTCAAGAGCAAAGAAGCAATGGGAAAATAAGTAAACCCAGTGGAAAAACCAAATTATCTGTGCTGCAGCTACATATTTTTACACTTCTTGTCGAGTGACCAGAATTCAGCTGAATGAACTGTGAAAGTGAAGAGCATGTTCTTGCAGAGCACACGAGAAAAAATTTTGAAGACTGGTGGCAGAGCGGGTTTGAAAATAATTTATATGATAAAAATCTTTTAAAGAAGAGAACCTTTTTTACAAGTAATTTTTAGAACTGTTCATAACTATGATAATCAAGTAATTAATTAAATTAATCAGGAGCAAAATTTGTGATGGTTAGTTTTGCTACAGGGATGAATTGTCAAGAATTTCAATCTGAACACACTGAAATGTGCATATGTGTAGTGCAATAAGTTTCAAGAAAGTCAGAATGTAAAATACCTGTTCCTACTCTAATGGGATGATTATACACTGAGTTTCAACATGGGATGAAAAGCTAGTACACCCCCTAAGAAGAAATCCGGAAATGAATCTGATATCTGGAGATTTCAGAGAAGCCAACGATAGAACAGGAAAATTTTATGGTGATGGAGGAAGTACATGTACATGACATGGGTGTTGAAAAGAAAAATCTAAGAAAAGCCAGCTGAGAGAGAAAAAGAACTATTAAACTTGTGAACAGAAAAAAAAAAAAAAATCCCTTACTTCTCTGAATATAACATACAGTGACTTATGAGAAAAAGTTTAACCCAGCTGTAAGCTTTAATGTTCAGAAGAATTAAATCCTCAGCCTTGAATAACATTTGCAGTAAATTAAAGCGGCAGTTATGCAATGTCTGGAGTACATTGGAACCACCCCATGATTACCATAGCCAGCCAAACCCTGTCCCCAAGCAGGCAAAACTTCTAACTGGGATCAAGGTTTTTATCCAGTGTTTAATCTCTTTTGACCTAATTTATTTCACCACCCTTACACTGGAAGTAAGGGGAAAGTTTTGTTGCTATGAAAGCCAGTACAGATATCTGGGACAAAATTAAGCCTGATGTAACTCAAATGATGTCACATCAGGGATGGATTTGGCCAAAAGTGTCTGGAGAAGTTAATGCTCTTCCTAACTGGAGACCAGTGTTAATCCATCTCAATTCTTTAGCTTTGCTGCAGCTACAACTGCAGGTCAGGCCAAGGAGCTACGTGATCTGTTGTAGTAAAGAGAGGACAACAAGTTTGCTGCTGCTGGGCCAGTATTCCTTTTGTACTTTTACAATAGTGACAACCTGTTAATTCCTTTCCAAAGATACATTTCTTTACAAATGTGACAAAACCTCTCCTACCAGCCACTTTCTTTTTGGGTCCCTTCTGCTGCAGGCACTGCTAATAAAACCTTTTGGTTGATAGCATTTCAAGTCAGCAGGAGCTGCTGCAGTTCACAAACTGCACCTCAACATTTCCTTAGCAATGGTTGCTGCCATATCTCCTGCACTAATCACCTTCATAGAAACAGGGTGACAATGTGCTATTTTAAGGGCTGCATTCTGCCCTCTTACCCCAATTGATGAGATGTAAATAGCGTGGCAGCATTATAGCTAGTATGAAAAAGGCTGTCTGTCCAGGAGTGCTCGCCTCCTTCATTGCAAATGTTCCTTGTCTGAGCACATATCCCCATTGAAAGCTCCAGGCAAACACAGATGAGTAATAATGACTTATTTAATGGCGTTTCCACCCAAGATAGTTATTAATGGTGAAAAGGATTTACTGCAAGTTTGACACATAAATTACAAGAGAGATACAAAAAGCATCTGTATGTCCTGGTGACAACGCCACCACACCTTAGAAGGAAGCTCAGGCAGCAGTGTTACATGTATCAATTGAAAGGCAGACAGGACAAGCTGCTGAAGGCAAGGAATGCTCATCTCTGCAGTTCTTGCCAAAGAAAATAAGAGAGAATTGACAAACATGTTGGAGGAAATCTCTGGTCTTTCTCTGACACAGCCCAGTCCTCTCCCAAACCAGAAATCAGGAGGACAGAAGACAAAGACGAAGTTGGCTTTACACTGCCTTTCTGCTTGCATTGCCGTGGGCTGGCTGAGGGGCTGCTTTATTCTGAGGCAAACATAAAGCATGGTCTGCCCTACACCTGCCATCTCTGGAGCACATAGTGGTGCTCTGTGCAGAGGGCAGCACAATTGGTCGTGTTGGTCACAGTTGGTCAACTCCAGGTGTGGTCCCCTAATGCTGAGGTTCTTCCAAGGAAGCTAGAAGAGAGGTAATGATGTGACCCACACACCAGCTGAAGATGTCCTGCTTCCTGATCCCTGTATGACAGCAAGGTCAATCATCTGTACAGCCATGAATCTCATGTTGCTTTTGGCCCAAGAAATACCTGGAAGCCCCACTACTAAATTGCACTTGGATAGGGACACCAGATTAACTCACAAATCCCAACAATATTGATAAATTCAAATAATCAGAACCCTATCCAGCATTTAAATCTTATCTTAATAGTATGGTTAATAAGTTAAGCTTCCAGTCAGCTGTAAAGTATGCAAGCTTTTAGTTTGCCACTGGAAAAATGTCCCAATTCTTGTTCACAGTGTCAGATAAAGCATTAATATACCTACCCTTGCTTTTGCATTACACTGCCTTGTAATCTGTTTGATCCCTGCCCAATCTCACCACATAAAATGCTGTGACCTAGGCTAGTTGCTTTTCCTTCCAAATGAAATAGAACCAACAGCTCTTCTGCTCCCCTTTTCCCTACTCCACACAAGTCAACATTTTCTTCCTATTCCCAGCTTTCAAGGGAAATTCATGGGCTGCAATGCCATTAATTCCACCTACTTTTCCCATGTGTGTCTCTCTTGATCTGCAGTATTCCTCACTACATGATGCCCTTCCAAATCCTGATATAAGGGCGGGGGGGGTTGTGTTTCTTTCTTCAGCCAGCAGTGAAAGTGCTAAAACAATGAAAAACAAACTGATGTTTTCTTCCCATGTTGGTTTGTCTTCAGGAAGTAGAGATCATGAGAAACCTTCTTCCTCTTACCTCTGAGAACATTTCTTAGAAAATGTCATATGAATTCCATCATTGGTCAGAAGGATAAACAGAAGTTTGAGAATTACCAGAAAGGGTGCAAAGAATGTAATAAAAAGAAGTTTTATGCTGCGATACGAATCCATGGCACACTCACAGCCTAAATAGTGAATGTATTTCAGATCATTCTAACCCATAAATATTATAGTAGAATTAGATAAGGAATAGTAGACAACAAAAAAGATGATAAAAACATTGAAAGGCTTTGCTCAGGCAGAGACTGAGGCCTTTCAATCCAGAAAAAAAGTACAATCCAAGGAGATTAGTAGATAACTAAAATAACTTGAGTTGTAAGCAGAAGAATTATTCACTGTTTCTTAGAAAAAGAAGAAAGCAAGAGGGTCCCAGTGAAAATTACCAAGCCTCAGGATTCAAAAATCACAAAGGGAAGTGTATTCCATGGGCTGCAGAATGAAGCAATGGGATTCACTGGCACAGCATGTAATGAAGGTCAAAAGGAAAATGGTTAAAAAGGACTAGTTCACTTCATAGAAAGGTCTACTGAGTCCTGTTAAATGTGACAGGATGAATGTAAGACAAATTTAAAAATCCTTCATCAGCTATTGTTAGAAGATGGAAAGGAAGACTATAGGAAGAGCATATTTTCGTCGTTTATTATGTTTCCCAAAACATCCATTACCAGACCGCCTAATCCAATCGTCCCATGTTTGTGGGTCCTTCCTTCCTTCCTTCCTTCCTTCCTTCCTTCCTTCCTTCCTTCCTCCCTTCCTCCCTTCCTCCCTTCCTCCCTTCCTCCCTTCCTCCCTTCCTTTCTTCCGACACTTCCTTCC